>VZRF01001342.1:395123-443493 GCA_013396875.1 Vireo altiloquus
GGCAGCGCCGCTGAACCCGCGCTGGCCGCTCGCCCGCCCGCCCGCCGGGGCTCATCTTCCTCCGGGGACTGAAGGGACCGAGCCGGCCGCTCCACGCCCCTGCGGGGCTCGCCTCTTCCCCGGGTCCGGATTCGGCTCCTCAGGGATTCTGCCCTTTGCCGCCTCCGGGGCTGCGGCGTGCAGTCCTGCCCCGCTCCCGGCTCCGCCGCGGCCGCCCGCCCCCCCGCGCCGGCCGGGCGGGTCTGTGCCCGCTGCCCCCGCAGCCCCCACGGCTGCATGACCGCCGCGGTCTCGGCACGTCTGGATTCTGTGGAGTCCTGGGCCTTCCATGCGCTCCTGGTGCTGCCCTATATGTTTTACGTGGGCTTGTTCTTTGTCAACGTGCTGATCCTGTACTATGCCTTCCTGATGGAGTACATCGTCCTCAATGTGGGCATCGTCTTCCTGCCCGAGGATATGGACCAGGCTCTGGTGGATCTGGGGATGCTCTCCGACCCCGGCTCCGTGCTCTACGAGACGGACAGCGAGCTGGATGTCTTTGACGGGTACTTGGAGTGACGCCCCGGGGCGCTCCGAAGCGACTGAGCGGTGCCGCCGCCTGGCCCGGGGCAGGGGCCCGGCGTCCCGGCATGGCCGCAGCTCGGGGACCGCCGCGGCCCCGGGGTGCCCTGGCTGCGTCGCGGCTCCTTCTGCGCAACATCTTCCCTTCCAAATGACACCCGCCCCGCCGGTGCAGGGGCCAGAGGGGCAGCCGGGACCCGCTGCCGCCGGGCAGGCCCGCGGAGACGCAGAGGGCTCGCAAGGGAAGTAAGTGATTTCCTACTGTCCGGCCGGGGACAGCGCTCCCGGGGCAGCGGGCACAGCGCCGGGGACACGCTCCGCCGCAGCTCCCGGCGCTGGCGAGCGCTGCGGGCAGAGGGCCGGGGCCGCCCCCGGCGCTTCCCCCGCCCGGCAGCTCCGGCCCCGCTCCGTGTCCCTGCGCGGCGGGGACAGCGTCCCTCCCTCCCTCCCCCTGGGACTCATCCTCCGAGCCACTGCAGCTGTGCTGCTGGGGGCTCTCTGTACAGCCGGGCAGCAACTTTGCTGATCCGCTCCTGAAGGCAGCCCTGAATCTAAACTAGCACCCCGGTTAATGTTTATTACAATTCAAAGATCTCCCTCGAGCCAGAAATACATCTTAATTTGCTGCGCTTTAAAACCAGTCTCTTGGATAACCACAAACTACCCAGCTCGCCATTCTTCCTCTTTTAATTGTAGCACGAGGGTTTGCTTGATCAATTTTTTTTTTTCAGTTTTGAGTGATTCTAAAACTCTGGAAATGTAAGGATTTTAAAACACATTTTAAAACACTGAAATGCATTTGGGAAGAAAAATCACTATTTCTAGCTAGGACTTTCTGTGCCAAATGTATGTTAATGAAAACATTCACAGTTTAAATTAAAATGTGTTAGCAAATCTGCCAGTAGATTTTTTAGCAAAATATTGTCTGTAGATCTGAAAACCAGTTCAGGGTATCTTTTTTTTATCTGTTTGAAATGGTGGAAATAGGAAATTCAGTTATAAGGTTACAAATATAACCTCGGTGACCGCACTATACAAATACCAGTTAACATCAAGAAGTCTTCTAATTTAAAAAACCCAAACAAACCTTCCCTGTAGTTCTCTCCTTCATATAGGTTAAACTTATCTCCTAAATATGTCTAGTCAAATTCTATATAAAGCAATATTAGCTGATTTTGGTCAATAGTTTAGAAGGAAAAATTGGAGATTTTTGGTGTTGGAGTAACATTGATTGCACAAACACAGCTGAACAAGGCTTGGTCAAAGGAACGTGGGAGCCTGATGAGGGAGTGAACAGATTTTGTTGCTACTGAAGAAATCTCACTGCATATAGTCACTGCAAATGGAAGTGTCTATGCCAACATTTGGTGGTCCATCCCAAGCAACTGGATTAGAATCACTTCTGCTAGAATAGAAAGTGTGGAGCAGAACAGTCCTCCCCACAAAACACTCTTGACTACTTTTGCGGTTGTCTCCTCTTCCTCTTTTTCAGCTGGACAAATAATATACATTCTCTGTATTCCAGGAAAGAAATTCATAAAAATTAATGGTAATATAAGCAAAATCTTTGGTGCTAAAAACCATATCCATTTTCTGCCCCAAAATACCTTTCCCCAAGCTCCAAATCTTACTGCTCTAATGCCATTTAGTAGAGGGATTAAAAATACTTTTTTTAAATCACTCTTTTTTCTATCTGAAATTTGTCATGATGAGTTGCATCTAGTTTTCAGGAATACCTAAGGAGAGCAACAAACACAATTTTCCTGAGTGGGTTTTTCCTACTATATGAACATACAATTTGATATGAGCACAATTCTTCAGTGTAGATTGATGGGCTTCTTAAAATTTTCCTTCATGTTAATAAGATAAGTAGCTCTGGAAACTTCTTGATATTCTAACTGTAAAACCCTCCATAAACAGAAATCAAAATGCAGGAGTCTTCTCAAAACTCAGAAGTAAGGCTCAGTCTACATCCACCATGAGCTAATGGAGCTCTACACAGGTACCAGCTCCAGCCTTGATCCTTCATTTGGAATCTGTCATGTTAGATGGTGGTTTCCATTGAGAATCAAATCACAAATCCCTAAAGTTAGATCAATTCTTAGGCAGCAAAACATTAACTGTGTTTCATCTATTTATATATTTAATTATACTTACAGATGTAGCAACCAGGCCACAAATTGCATAATTATTTAGCTACCAGGCAAAGACTCAGCATGTCACCATGACGAGGGATTTGAGTTAATATCCTGGTTACAGGTTTCTTCACTGTTCTGTGCCATTCCTCCTCACCAGTTCCCTAGTAGCAAAGCAGGCAGAAGAGGGCCCTAATTTGGAGCTCTGCTTTCTGCTTTGGGAGCAGCAGAAAGGCACTGAAAGGGAAGATTTAAATTCCTGTGGTGCCTTGCCTGCAGTGACCCGAGTTCGCTGTGAGTGTTAACCCCTTCTCTCCTGGCCTGGCAAGGTTTCCCACCTGCCCTCTTCCCTTGCTCCCAGAAGTGCTGAGGATTCACAAGGCACTGCAGGAAGAATGGGTCTGTTTTGCCAGCAGTGATGAAAAATACATAGGCCTACTCTTTGCATTAAAGAGCAGGGTTCTTTATGTGACTCACCAGTGATTTCTGAGAACAACCAAAGAGCTATGATTAGCCTGAGCTGAAACCTTGCAGCGTCCTCTGTGCCTTCGGAAAGCGGTGCCTCGCAGCCCGGGATGAGTGACGTGTGACAGGGAAACAGAGGGGGCAAATCCCAAGAGGCCGTTCTGCAGTATGTGGAAAGGCTAATTTAGATGTAAAAATAAAAGAACACGTGGATCAGAACAGCTCTGTGCTCTCTGGCAGCAAAACCCTCACTTGAATAACTCAATAGAAGCAAAATGATGTCCAAGTTTCTGAGCATAATTGGTGGCAGAGATTGAAGGCAGACAGCTAAGTAAGCAGCTGAGAAATGTTTCCTGGCCTATTCAAAAGAAGAAATTAATCAGTGTAAACTGAAAATCATTGAGCTCGTTCATGTCATCTACTGTTTTAGTGTGAGTGTGCCAAGTTATTTATTGTATTTGAAGTCCCCTAGATAAGGTCATATGACTGTTCTTATACTTTCATAAAAAGAGGTGTGACTCATCACAAAGTACTCCTATCAGAAAAAAAAGGGCAAAAGTAATCAATAAGGAAAACAGAATAAGTATTTCTTATTCTTATAAGAAATACTGAATTTATGTAATCTTACAGTACACGCTTTACCTATATTTTTTCATAAGATGAATTATGATTAATATTTTCAGTGAGCAGAATCCAACACTCAAAAACCTGTGACTCAGCACTTCCAATGAATGCCAGAATCTAAATTCTGAATCAAAAAACAGTGTAACTCCCAGCTCATCAATATAGTGCCAATTAGAACTGCAGGTTCAGTGTCTATGAGACAGCAACCCCCTGTGCCTCTGTTCTGAAACAGAGATGTCCTGCAAAGGACAGATCAGAAGAATGATGTCACTACCACTGTCAGGATACATTTAAATGTATCAGAATCCACTTCCTGACTTCTTTCTTTTCAGACTTTAAATATTAAAAATAATGAGCAGAGCAGTTGTTACTTATTTTACCTTGCCATTTTTTCATGGTTTTTCCCCTTTTTGTAGAGATCTCCAAGGTGATTTGTTGACTCCATGATACAGATCACTTGGCTATTTTATGAGTTACAGTAGCAACAGGATTAACAGGAATTGCTATGATTTTTAGAAATGTGTTTTGAATTTTTAGATGTTACTAAAATTAATAGAAGCCCAGTGTTCAAACTCACCTGACAGCTTTGCTTTAAAGAGACGTGTAGTTAACAGGAATTCCATTCTAGGTGGAAGGATGACAAAATCATGGTTAACTGTTCAACTGTCCATACAGACTCATTAACCACAGCCATGGACAGTTCTAAGTGATTTTCTACCAAATGCATTTATTTGTATAATATAAAGAGTCTAAGCAGATTTTTCAAAAAGTTTTCCAAATGCTGCTGTTAATAATGTGAATAAAAACAGGGCACAAAAATTAGAAAGATGTTCATTTTTGGTAGACATAGTTCAGGCCTGAGTATTACATGTGTTAAAGACCTCAGCCACAGGTAACTTTAAAGAATAATTCTTTTAAAAGTCTGTGGTTCTTGCCTATAAAAATGAAGCTTTCTGTAATGAACTCACTTCAATAGGTGGCAATAGCCATTTTAAGCTGTCAAAGGAATTAAGAAAGGAATTAAGAAATGAATCCAATTCAATTCTTCATGTTTGTTTCCTCTAGAGTAGGGGCACAGTGACACTATAGTTCAACTAATAACTATCAATCCTAAAATAGAAGAAAAGAATAATTTCTTTGGAGACTTTTAGTCTCTAACTCTTTGCATATGTCCCCTTATAATGATCCTTGCTTATAAGGAGTACAGCCATCCCAAAGGATTAAATATGCACAAGTTGCTAAATCTTTCCAGTCTGTCAGGGAAACTGTCAGACTGTCTTTCTTTTTGTAGTTGAATTTTATTACTTTGGCTGCAGAATTGGAAAGAAAAAATAGCTGAATAGCTTGAATGATGCTCTCTGAAGACACAAGCATGTGTCTGATATATGTGATAAAAAGGGCAAAGACAAATAGGAGCCATATATGGGAAATAATGGTATAATGGAAAATGATGGCATGCACTGAGTGATTGATTGCTGGGGAAAACTCCAGGTCAGTTCACAGACTTAAGGCTAAATACTCTTTGCAGGGCCAGAAAAAAAGACCCAAGGGTTGCTCAGGCAGTAGAGCTCAAATAGGCCATGAGATCTGAAACACTGCTGCAGAAAGTGAGGAAACAGAAAGCAAACAGTGTCAGGATGTGAAACATTGTCACACCATGTGTCCTTTGCTCCAGCCTGCATTGTGAGGAACAGTAACTTCGAAGACAGAATTAACAAAGGTATCATGACTGAGCTGTTAATGCTAATTGAGTCATTCTATTACAGTCTTACTGTTCAGTGCTTGCATGTATGTTCTAGGCTATTGAAAGTTCTAGTTCTGAGATTTTAAAAATATTTTAAAATATTTTCTATCTCTTCATTTCCCACTACTTTCTGAAATTTTTAAAATTTTCTGCTAAAAAATGGGTTCTCATGAAATTTGAGGGACAGATTTCTAATCTGAAAATTGGACAGGCAGTATTGAATATCCTGGCCAATTGTATAATTTACACCCCATTTAATATCTGCCATAAGAAATTACAGTCTTGGACTAGCAGCCCTACAGCAGTGTTTGGAACTTCCATTAGGAGCTTTACACTTCGCTTTGGAGGCTCCATACATTTTGCTGTGCTATTTTTAAGTCAGCCTAGAATCTGATCCACAGTGCAGAATACTAACAACCTCACTGAACTGCCTGCTGTAGATCAGTTTTTAGTTCCACTTGGAGAGCAATTGGATAAACATGAAATGAGTAACCTGGCAGAGCTGCCGTTGCCCCTTTTCATGTCCTTATTTCAAGAGAAGGGATTTTGAGCAGATGTGTTCTGTTAGCAGGTACTGTAGCTGATAGACATTTGACAGAAATGCCTCACTGGACACAAAAGTGCTTCTTGTTCCTGACCTAGTAGCTACAGTAAGTGGCACACAAGAGCATGTGAAGTGTTGTGATGAGTCAGAACACGATCCCACAGCCCTGGGTTCCACCTCTGGGAGAGCACATGTCCCTGACCAAAATGTGCAGGCTGCTCTCTCTGCTTTCCCAAATACACAAGGCAGAATGCAGGATGTTAGAGGGCACGTTGCTGCCCAGCCCTTTAGCAAATGTTTTCCAAACCCGCCACCCTTTGCCCACTCAGAGTTATGAAATCCTCTGGATTGCCTTCCTATATCAGTACAGGAGCTGAATACTTGAAAGAGCTTATTTTCTGCAGTCTTGAAGGTTTCTCTATTCATCCTCTTCTCTGAGTCAGTAATGGTGATGAATAAAAATTGGTCCCTGGTATACCCTGCTACTGAGTTCTTTCCTACCAAGCTTTATTCTTTGCTTCCAATCTTTTAATCTGCTTTCAATCCATAAAAAACTTTTCCCCCAGTCCTGTGTCAGTCTGTTTGCTTTGTTAATGACACTATTGCTCTGTCTGTCCAAGCTCATGCAGAATGTGTGTCCATCATATTTCATTCTTCATTCAGAACCATAAAGGGGAAGGAGGAAGGAGCTGTCCTTCCAGAGACTTGCTGCTCACAACACAGAAATGTCCTGAGCTGTAGGCAGCCAGGGGACCTGCTTATGGTCTTCTGTACCTCACCTTCTCCTCCACACAGACTCATCCCCAGTCATCCCCTCTCAGAGCTGCACCATTCTGCACTGTACTAATTAGTCATCTGTAAAATCACAAGACCAAACAGATACTGGCACCTTCATAATCCACAGCTCTGGTTCTCCTTACAGAAATCTTCTCAGCCTTGTGTTTACCTCTGATGACAGTAAAAAATCACCTCCTAATAGTGGTTGGATACTTTGACTCAGTCAAGGCAAATTAGATAAACAGGAATAAAGCAATATAACAGTAATTTATTTGTGGCAGTAAGGCAAAGATACTCCAAAATGTTACTTAGCTCTGTAACTACTTACCAGTAGATCCAAAATAGTTGGAACAATGCGACTCTAAAGTAGAAGAAAAAGTGACCAAAATCAGAGACTACATCCAATGTAGGCAATACATCATTAACACAATGATCCAAACTATAAAACCATTCTAATGAACAGTATGTAGTCAAGATAATGTAGCCAGTTCAAACAGCAGTTTTAATAAGTAGGTCTAGTGATATCAAATCTGGATAAAATAGGTTACCCCACTGTATATCACATCTGGTTTTACTCTTAAGAACATCCCTTAGTAATTGATGGGGTGCACTGTGGTTCACAGATTACTCTCATGCCCCTCACGTTGGTATCTTCATGGCTCTGTTCAAATTCCTAAGGACTGGTGTGCTCTGACGTTAACAGAAACTGTGAGATTGATTTCTCTGAAAGGTTCTGCAGGTCTTTCCTTCTCAAAGAATTATTACCCATAGTCACAAAAGGGTTTGATTTTTATTTTTTTTTTCCAATAAGTCAACATGGTGCTGTATGTCACATACTCAGTGATTTTCTGTTCATTTAGGTTTGGAGGGTTACTCTGAATTTATGTGTTTTCTTTTAAACAGATTCATTAAACACCCGAAATGGATTATGACCAGGCTAATGGATCAAGTCCTGGAAAGAAACTATACTCTGAAATGTAGAGATGAAAATAAGGACAAGAGTGCAAGAAGAAGAGTTGTCATCAGACCTTGTCAGTTATGACTTCTCTTCGTGGTCTTTGCCTCTTGTGTGTGCACCAACTGCAGTGATTCATGCACCATACTGGGCTTCCGTAGGTAATTCTGGGATGGACTGTATGAAAAAATAAGATAAACTATGTTCCATTATAACAGAAAATCAAGATGTTACTCAGATTTGATAAACTTTTGAATAAATACCATGTCACCCAAATGGACACACTCTACATATAGCTTAAGCCAGTTTTACAATCACACATTGAAAATTCTACCAGCCAGTAGTTCAAAAGCAGTGCTTTCTCAGGGGAAAATATGCAGGAGTGACTGAAGGAGGTTCTGTTCAGGGAGTATTATGGCAAGAACTGTGCTAGTAAGATATTTTATTTAAAATGAGAGTTTTGAAATAGATCAGAGAGTGAATTTTATATAAGTCAGGTGGATTCATTATTTAACACAGGATACTTTGCAGATTGTTTAAGCTCACGTTCCTATGTACAGATGTGAAAGCAATACAATAAAGACTGACCTTTTCCATGAAAAACTGAGCAGTTGTGTTGGAGTTGTTATTTTTCAGTTTGAAAAAAAAATAGTTGAAATATGCTTTCAAGGAAATTCCAGTTTTCCTGCAGGTACCTGCCAGTAGTTCCAGACTCCTGAGATGGCCAGCAGGTAGGAAATCCTCATGAACAGCTACTTAAAAAATCAGATCTGAACTGAAACATCAGGAGCTGTGGTGGGGGGAATCCACACATTACTGAGGGGAGGCATTGGACTGGTTTTGTGTTACTGTCATTATGCTTTTTAGAAAAGTCTGATTTTTGTAACTGCAGTTGTTAAATCAAGTTGATGTATCAAGAACATTTTGGATAAAGCAGAATTGCAAACAATTCTGCTGACACTCTCTGCATGATGTCTGTCCTCTGCAGTCTGTCTGCCATCTGCTCCCAGCGTGGGCTCCCCAAGCAGACAGATGGTGTCACGAGTCTCTTGACAGCCAGTACGAAGGAACAAGAGGGTGATGGTTTAGATCTCCCATGAAACAATGACAAACTTTTGTATCCTATACTCCCAAGTGTGTTGCATTCAAATAGCACGGTTTAGCTCCTAGGCAATAGAAATTAGCTCCCAGTTCCCAAAATTCTCAGCTCCAAATGCAATTTTCAAGCTGCTTCTGCAAGAGGGGAAGCACTGGCACTGAACAAAGTAGAGTTTCTCCAAGATACATTTCATCAGGTGCAGTTCAGGACCTTTAAACACTTGCAAGTGTTTTGTTCTGTGCAATCCCTGGACAGCAGTTCAGGAATGAAGTCACTTAGGGCACAATATTCTAACACATAAAGATACATTTAGGGATGCTAAGTCCCCATTTAGGTACCTATAGAAAGAATAACTAATTTTGTGAAGCTTGTGTTCATGTGCCCATTTGGTACTAACACAGGAGGGGCTGCATTTTGCTCCTGAAGGGAGCATTCCTACTGCCTCTATAATTATTAATTCACAGTGTTCATGGAGATGGCTTCACTGGTTTTTCAGGGTCCCACATATGCCATTTTAAGAACATGGTTCAGTTTGTCACTATTGGTACTTATTGCAGTACCTAGTAGTTTGTAATAAATTCTCTGCAGAGGGTTTGTGCCACAGTGCACAGTAAAGCAATACAAATTTCACTGAGGCAGTCACTTTGGAGATTCTGAATCTTAGATCAAGGTTTCTGATTACTCAGAACGGTTCAGCTTCTTGCATTTAAAGGATGGGGAGAGCGTTACAGGCTCTGACTACCATGATAGCACAATCCTTGGCATTTTAACGAGGTTTCTTTGACAACAAAAAGAGATGGACATAAAGAGATCTGCATTTTTCTCATCCTGAAAGATTTTTTAGAACACTGATTTGATCACAACAGCTTTGTTGAAGGTAGCCAGTGAATTCAGTCTCTATACACAAGGTACTCACTTGACAAAAGCATTTTAGAGGAGCTTGGTGCCCTAAGAATATTGAGACTTTGAACCAAGATTAGTTCTAGAACTTTTAACTGCAAAGATTTAGAAAGGATGAAAACCCCTTTTTGCTTTTATTAGCAGGCAGCCTCAGTCAGTACATTTGTATCTCCTGATCTTGAACTTAGAGTCTGTCAGTTGGCATTGCAAGATCCTGTTCCTGTTAAGAAAGAATTATTTCTCCATTTCCAGACCACTGAACTGTTAAGTGCCAGCAGGACCATCCTGTCTCCCTCACTCACAGTGCTTTCCATTAACCTGTAATACGAAGCCCCAAGCCTGGTACTGTGTTAGAAGCCAGCAGTTTCTGTGTGGTTTCATAGCATTTCCAAGAGAAAAATCAAAATAATTTTCAATAGGTTATACAAGGTACTGTTCAACAGAATACTTACTTTTATTAATACTTTAAAAAAAGCATGTAAAGACAACCAAAACACTGTATCAAAATTTACAATCTGTACATTTTAAACTCACATCTCCCACTAACTCGGAGAACAGCAGTGCACCCAACATGATTTTAGCAGTCCAGACAGCATCCTGTAACATTCAGCTGCCTCTGTAATATTTAGCACATTCTCAGACTCAGTCACGGTAAAGTGCAGCTGCAGAATATATCCCTAAAGGGGCATTTGTCATCCCAAGCTTAGTTAAGGGAAGCCAAGACAAGGGCTCACCATGGATGTGCATGGCTGGAGTGCCTCAGGCTGATGAGAGTATCACACAAGATTTGGCTCAAACTACCTCCCATTCAAGTAGCTCAAAGAGGAGAGTATGATTTTTTATCCATGGCTCTGGCTAGAGTTAGGCCAGAGAGAAGAACCATGCAGATAGCTAAGAAAAAGAGATAACATTCTAATTACAATTATATTCTCTGCAGAGTTTTCCACCTTGCTCTCTATTCCTTCACGTTTTGTCTGATTTCTCAGAAACAACAAACAGACCTTCCTTGCTCCGTTCTTTCTTTAATTTGTCCACTCTCTTTAATTTGACCACATCCCTGCTGTCGAGATTCTGCAGGTACTGAAACTTAAGCAGAGGAGTAGAACTTGCTGGAAAGAACATGAAGATTGTGATTTTGAACTGTTTAAATTTGGGACTTTTTAAAGACCAAGAAACAGAGTATTTGAGAGGTTAGTCGAGAGATTCTAGTTTGCACAGATCCTTGGGTCAGTATTGTCAGTATTTCTTAGCAGAAGAGATTTCAAAGAGGTTGCTGAACTAACCCTGAGCTAACTGTGAAGTAGAGACTTTCTGATTTGTAGCATTTTGAGCATTCCTAACTTTTTCCATTCCTTTTTGTTGTTCTGTCTCAGACTGTATCTGGACAGGAAGCCAGAATGGTGACCTGACAATTGCCTCTGCACAATTGTAAGTTCTCTTAATCTTCACAGAGCAGAAATAAAAGAAAAAAAGAGACAATTGGTTTGCTGTTGCAGTCAGCAGGATGAATATTTGGCCCACATATGACTGAGAGCAGCAGCATAGGCATGATAATGCTTCGAAATGTGCTTTTGTCTGTGACTGCCTGCTTACTCACAACTCTGTACCAGAAGGCCACATAAGCCACACACAGTAGTGATATCACTGTCAAGCATAAAATTAGTGCTTGTAAACATTTATGCTGCCAGCTGCATTTAAGAAATTAAATAACAATCCAAGTATATGAATTTAAAGTTCTTTGAGATGAAGTAAAAACCTTCAAAGTTTGAGGATTTGTGTGCAATAAAATGGCTATTTTTATCCATTTGGATTTCTGCAATAATGTTAGAAAAATCCTTCATAGTTTTTCACTTTTAATTCCTTTCTTTTCATTATTTCTTTCTTTTTTTCCCCAATCTTTTTGAAGGATTCTGTAACAAGTTATAGAAGATGTGTTTCTGTCCCTTAAGGAAGCATAGATTATTAGCATGAAGAAAAGAGCAACTTCTAGATTCTTGTGGATAATGTTGTAATATTTTCCAGGGCTGATGATTCTTTTTTATGCTCCTCACCCGAGTGCTTCAAATCAAGCCATACAGACAGGTGAAATCTGTATCACTGAGCTTTAAAAGTCCAAAATCATCAGACCAAATTTGATGGCAGTTACCACTGGCACCATGAAACAATCAGATTTGATCTGTCAGTGCTTCAGATGTTGCAGGTTGAGCAACTTTCAGTTTGTTCTTCGATGAATCAATGATGGAATTTTATAGTATCAATATCCTGGTGGTTCCTGGTCTCCATTAATGGTGGTCACAATATCTAGATGCTCGTTTCATCTTTGAAACTTGATGTTGCTTAACTCCTTATCGCTTCAGTAGAGAGTTGGGTCTTTGAACAACATTTAAAACTCTATAATTCACCCAATTTAAGCGTCACTTAGAACTTATATGTGACTTTTTTGCAACAAACATGAAAATACTGATTCATAAAGCAGCCAGAAGACAGGAAAGCACAGAGGACACCCTCCCCTCTTCTTTATGACACCTGTGAAATGATGAAAACAGAACATTAGATGTATACCCATCAGACTAACCACCATTAAGACAAAATCATAGATTTGATGAGCTCTGTAAACAGACAGCAGTGACTGATGGATGCTGGATGTTTCAAGGTTGGCAGACAGGATCCAGACCTCCTGCTGCTATTTATCCTCAGTGCTAATGCAGGTTTCCTCCCAGTGTTCATATCCCTAATGTTTCCTTTCCTAAGTAGGTAGGGTTTTTCAACACGCCAAAGACTTAGTTGACTGTGGGCTAGTAAGGAGCACCACAGGTTTTCACTGCTGTGTAAAGCTGGTCTGTGAAGCTGCTATGGCACCTGAATCTTCCAGAACCTGTAGCCAGGTCAGTGCCATACAAACAGCCCAGTCTACATCTGGTGATTACTGCACTGAGAGCAGGAGTCATGCAAAAGCTTGGGCCACTGCATGGTCCAGGGAGCCACTGGCAACTGCAGCCATTCCATGGCCAGGCCCATTCAAAGCATGGCTCATGCAGCTGGTGATCACACTGAAATTTGTCTTCTTGCCATCTACAGAAAGCTGGAGCACATTTGATATCTGGCTTGACTCTGGCATCTCATTCTTCTGGGATCATTTCACTGATGCAGCCTGCATAATTGTTTTTAAGAGCAAGAGGAAGCACATGGCAGAAAACTGGAAACAGAAATCCTACACAACCCCTCACATCCCATCCTGGCTGCAGCTCCTTCAGTCCAGGACCATCAAGGCAGTCAGATCCTGGTAATCACTGACAAACTTATCAACTTCTTCACAATGCAATACTGCAAGGATCCTTGAAACTGTGCAGGCAGAATCAATGAAGTAAAAGTGGTTGCCAGTGGTTAAACCACATGAGACTGAGAACAAGGAATGCAGGAGGGAGTGTTTTGCTCTGAGTACAGCACAGCTACAGCTGCACAGTGAGACAAGCAGCTGTTGAGGATTTGTATTAAACAAAGGAAAAGCAAGAGGACTTACTAAAAAGCAACACCAAACAAGCTCTGAAGAGTACAGAACTCATCTGTTAAACAGGAGAAGTACACAGAGCTTTAGTTTTCCACAACAGAACAGAGAAGGTAAGCAGGGCAGCTGCCAGTCACTGAACTGAGCTGGACAGGGAGGTCTAGCAGTCTATTTTCCTTAATACAGCACTTGCACTGTGCTAGTGCAGCTGCCAGGGAGGTCGGGGATGCAAGGTGAGTGCAGGGAAAGGGGGCCTGATGTGACATTGATCTGTGCCACTCTAGGGCAGCATCTCCAAACTTGTCCATGGATACATGGATGCTGTTACTGTGCCTCCTGCCAGTGAGCCTGGAAGCAAAGCTTGGTTGTCTCAGGCAGCCAAGGTTTATGTTACCTTTATGGAATCCTCTGAATCTACACACTGATCCTGGAGTCCAGCTGCTGAAGGTGTTCAAGAACTCCATAGGGAATTGTGGGATTCCACATCCTGTAAGGGCAAATTCAGAAAGGAGAGAGATTTTAAGAAGTGTAATTTGCTTCACCTCCTTTTGGTGTGTTTGGTATGTTTGCGGCTTTTTTTGGCTGTTGGTGGTGTTGTTTTCTTCTTCTTCTTTTTGTTTTTTTCTTTCCCTTTGACTATCATGCTATGAAAGTGTATAAGCTATGGAGCAAAGGAAAGTGCATTTTGATTTAGAAAAAAGCAGTTCAGTACTCCATAACCTTGTTGACTCTGGTTGCAGGACACAACTGTACTCTCAGCTGCACTCCTGTCTCTGTTCTCGAAGTTTCCATCAAACTCCTTTCCTCTGAATGTGTACTGGTAGCTTCTATTTAACCTCTAATGATGGCTGCTTGTTGTTTATCCCTCAAACACAAGTGGTGCAGCACAGAGTAGGTGTGGTTCTCTGGGAGGGTAGAAGACTGATGAAGGGAGGCTCAGTGTAAACTGGTTAAGGCAAGACAAGCTTGACTGCCTGGGCCCACTGGGAACTAATGCAGCTGTAAACTACAGACAACGTTTTTAAACATCTCTGCTTTTGTATCTTGGTGACATTTTCTTTTGTGCTTCTTATAAATCTGACAAATACAGAAGGCAGCTTTAGCATGATCTCTAACCCAGTTTTACAGGATGAAGATACAGCAAACAGCCTGTCAAGAGACTTACACCAAGGTCTTTACGTGGGGACATTTTCGTAGGCTGTCAGTCAGATGCTGGGCTCCAACACTAGTTATTTTGTTATATTGAACACTGAGGAATAAAAACATCTTTGTTAATCCAAATCAAATAGTGTAATCAAACATTTAATTCAAAATCAAAAATACTATATAGGCTAATTTGCAGATGGGGTAAGAATGAAAAAAGGAAAAAAACCCAAAATAGATAATTCAAAAAGCCTGTAATAATATACTGAAAATGTTGAATGGGAACTTTATCATGTTAATTCATCTGAGGGATTCCTTTTTCTATGTACCTGAGGTCATTCTCCCACTTCCCGTGATCCTATTCTCCCACCCTAACACCAATATTTTTGGTTTTATGGTGAAGTGTTCCTTAATCCTTTTTTAATCACTGGCTATCTGGACTCTGCAGA
The DNA here is from genome assembly GCA_013396875.1 of Vireo altiloquus. Taxonomy (NCBI): domain Eukaryota; kingdom Metazoa; phylum Chordata; class Aves; order Passeriformes; family Vireonidae; genus Vireo; species Vireo altiloquus. Next base: position 410,025 of record VZRF01001342.1, read on the forward strand.
AGCACATTTTCCCTGTGAAATTTTCCCAAAATCTTCTTCCTGAACTTCTGTCTCCTCTAAAACCAAACATGGAACATTTGTATTTTTGGTCTCCAAGGAAGTAAGCTTTGCTGGGCCATCTCAAAAGATTTCATACTCACTCTAGCACTCTTAAAGATGTCATTGCAGGAAGAACCTTTGCCAGATTTTCTGCTCCAAAATCACAAATGTTGTTATTGTACAAGCTGCAGAAAACCAGACCAGTATAATCACAATTGAATAATGAATAATGTAAACAGAAGTTGGATCAAGGGGTTTCAAATATGGTTAGTACATCTTAACTTTCAATTTATCCTTATTTGCAGTTAAAGTTTAAAACACACATTCATATTTCCTGTATCAAGTAAGGCAAATGGCCACATCCTTCTTCACCTCACACAGGTACAGCAAAAATAGATTCTATTATCCTATTGATAATAATAACATTTCTGTCATAATAACATTTACATCAAATTAAAAATCTGCCAAAAAATGAAGCTCAAAGATTTGGGGTACAGCATTCAAAAGATTTCCACATCACCAAATTACTCCAGAATTGCACACCAGGTTTCTTGCATTCCCTACTTCATTCTGGCCTGTGCCAGATATCCCAATGCAGTGGGACCATTGTCCCTATATCAGCTTTGGGTTTGCAGCAGGTGGTGGCCCTGGGTGCACATCTGTGCAGGACATGGTTCATCATTGGGTATTATGGACTGGATTTAAAAATCACTCCAGTCCTTGCTATATTCCTGAGATCCTTCTGTATGTCTCTCATACTACTTCTCTTCTTTCTGAAGACTTTATGCAAGAATGAAGTCAAAAGCTTGTCTGCTGCACAGTGTTACCTCTTTGCTCCATGTTCAGTAGTTTCTGACAAACAGCAAGGTATGTCCTACAAAACAGCTCAACAGGACACAACTACTCACCTTAGTGTTTTCAAGGAAGACAAGGAAGGGAGGGCTGTAGCGAGGTTCTCTGCACCCAGGTCTGTTATTTTATTCTGTGATAAACTACAGTAAGTGAGATCACTTTGTTAGTTGAGCACATTTATTCTAATTTATTACAATGTCAGGGAAATAAATTTTCAATTTTTTAAAAATAGAGTTTGGACAGTCTGTTTAGACCAAATGCAGAGAAAAAGGCAAAACAGAACCCTTGAAGGGAAGTCAGGAAGGATTAACCTATTTGTCTAATGAATGTACCCATTAAATATCTCCATAGGGTCATTGGTCTTCCATGCCCATGGGATACTTTTGCCCATAATTGTTAACACACACTCCCTTAAGCCTCTAGGTTTAATCTGTTTCTTTTCAAAATTTCCCTGAACTATTAACCTTGCACTTACTTTAATGTTTCCAGTGATGTCAGGGTTGGAAAGACTTCAGATAAACTTTTTGCTCCTTCATCTCCTATGCCATTTTCACTCAGAGCATCAAGGCTGTGTGACGACAAAGAGAGAATTAGCTTCCCTTTTAATCTAAATTTTTGTGGTTTATTCACCTCAGAGACCATTCTATCTATCTTGAAAAGCTTCTTCTCTGCAGTAGCCTCAATCAGCATGAAGCATCACACAAATTACAGCTTCACTAATAAGCAGCTTTCTGCTGCCCAAATTTATAGCTTAAGAATTTTTTTTACTACTTGAATGGCTTGACCCATTTCCTTTGATATGCAAGATTATTAAAATGGTTATGAAATAGCTGTGTTCCAGCTAAGCTGAAATGAGATTTCCTGTGCACACAAAAATACAGAACTGACAAAATCCAGCAGAGGCTGTAAATCTGTGCCTAAACAGCTCCTTCTCCAGAGAGGGAGTATTAAAAATGAAGTTTTTCCTCATATCTCCTCACAATTTCAGATACTGAATCCTCTTCTAATCTGACAGATAATGCAGGGATATATTGGACATATTTCGGTTTTAAAGCTTTATTGTTTTCCTGAAATACCACCAAAAAGGCCAGATACACCACAGACAAATGGCCAGTGGGCTGAGTAAGGCCAAAGGCCTTCTCAAAACCCAGTAACCTTCCCACAGACGCCAGGGTACAACACTGACTACTCCTGGTACCATTGTTTCTAGTGTAAAGGAGCTTAAAACTCTTGGGGAGTTGGTTTGTCATGGATATTCTGGAGCTCCAGTGAAGGCAGAAGTCACTGCAGGCAGCTGGTCAGCGGTAGGGCAGGAAGGGGGGATATCTGGGAGGATACCCAGGATATCTGGGGGATACCCAGGGGAGCTCTGTACTGAACCTTTAACCAGCCAGGAACACCCTGGGAAGGGACTGAGGAGTTCTGAACAAACCACCACCAAGTCTCTCGAGGGAGGATGGAGAGTGTCAGCTTTCAGTCTCAGAATGTTTCTGCTCTTCAGTTTGGTCATCAAACAAGGAGCCTTGTTGGCAAAAAAAAATATTTCTTGGGTACAAGTGCTCCTCCATGATCAAGGGCTGCTGAGGAGAAATGTTGGCAAAGTTACTCTTTAGCAGAACTCACTCTAAATGCTGAAGTGATGGAAATGCTGCAAGAATTTTCACGAGTTTTAGCAGTCCTTGAAGGCCACATGCTGGACCCAGCCTGGAAGAAAATAGAGATGCAGCAGGTTTTTCACATGCAGCAAAACTCAGGAATTTTTAAGTTCTTTCCCTGCAGCCCCCAATATAAGGTAGTTTACACTCCTCAGAAGCAGCCATTCCCTACCACCTGCCCCAAAGAACTCTGCTCTGAAGCCTCCAGATAAGGACCAACAAGGCTAAGGTCAGGCAGGACAGAGCTTGCACAGCAGCAGTGGGACATGCATTTGCCAAGAATCCTCTTTGCAAAGACCAATCTCACTTGTTTCAGATTCTTGTCTTTCTGTTCTTTCTCTACCTTTTTCAGGTTTTTCATTTTAAGTATAATCTTGAGATGAAATATATCTATCTCAGTATAACTGAAATGAAAACAAAATTATTTTTCCCCCAACTAATGCCAATTCAGTCTAACTTAAGATCAACATTTTACTGCAGCTTAAAGCATAAATTGCACTTTGATATTCATGCCCCAAGCATTTGTCTCTCAGATCCTATTTGGAGTATTTTTTGGTATCAGAACAATTTCAGCCAATTAAAAGGATTACAATTTTGACCAAGTTTAAATAAAGGGAAATAGGAAGAGGAAAGGAGGAGAGAAAACAGCATAAAAACAGAAGTGAGGCCAAGCATAGCTGTCCCACGTTGGGTTATATCTGCAAAGGATTTCTGCCCAAACAAATTCACATGCTGTGGCAGGATATTCTGAGCAATAGAATAGCCTTGGAGGCTGCTTACAGTTTGGGGGAAAAAAAAGAAGTGTTACTAAAACCTCAATTTTTAAGTAGTATTACCATGTCAGCTTTCCATCTTCCAGGAAAAGGGTGCTAAATAATTTATTTGGGAGGCATTCTCTGATGTAATCCTCTCATGCCCTTAACTCTGATCGGGTAGAAAATTACATCAGAGGACTCAGATAGAAAAGTTGAATGTTTCTGGGGGGAAAAATGTTTCCTAAGTAGTTGGATCACAGTCAAGGTGTTTTATGTCTTGTGGCACAAGATTACACCTGGTGGTAAGGAGATACCTTGTACTAAAACCAAACAAAAGTGGTAGAGCCCTGTTGATCTGTATCACTGCAGGAATCAGAAATTAGGCTTTTTTGAGTTTTGGCCATAACTTAATAAATCTAGTTCAGAGAATAGCTAGATAGCAATAAATGGGGTTCACTTAATGCTTTACCATAGCTGACCATACATCAGTGCAATGGCTGTAGCCAACATCCATGACTGCTCCTCCTCAAACATGACCTTCTCAATCAGAAGAAGTTTAGCACTTACGCAAATTCAAGTTTTCTGAGGTTTCTGATGGCAGGAATTTCATAGTGGGTGCAACCAGATGCTTCTTGCACACTAAATAAATCACAGTAGAACCAGAGTATGATACATATTTTAGCAGACAAAGCCATGCTTTAAAAATAATTTGTTTGCAAACTTTGACAGAAAATAAACCACTGTTGCCTTAACTGAGGAACCTGGAAACCTCAGAGTAACTTCTGCTCCAACCTTTCTTCAACTGAGTAATTTCAATCCAATAATTGCCTTTCATAGTGCAATTGTTTGCTCTTTTTCCAATAAAACTTAAAAATACATTTTTCTAAATCAACTATTTTCTGTCAAACATGAAACTGTTTTGTTTATATTTTAATCAAAATACTCCACCTGTGCTAAAATGGAAGTCATCATTAAAAATACCCCAAACAACAGAACTTTATTTCTGCATGTTTTTAATTGCAACCCATCCCCAGCTACCACAGCAGCAGGGATGGAACACAGAGTTTCTAGACCACAAGCTTTTACCTCCTGGGCTGAAGGACTGACTCAGGCCATTTGGGACCAGTGCAAAACAGGCTTTCATTTATGCCCAGGTGCTACATGGGGAAAGCATGAGCCCAAGTTATGTAACTGAAAGCAGTTGGAAGATGGCACGCTCAGAGATTAAAGAGAAATGACAGCTGGCTTTTCTATTGGCAGTTTTGATGCTCTGCACGGTGCTGTCATTGCTCCTCATGTCATGACACCTCACATCAGGGTAGGATAACCCCTGAGATGACACAGGAGCTTGCACTGCCTTAGTTACTTCTCCTCTGGACAAGTAGACAACTCCATTGTCCAGCACTGGTAGTGAAACCCTGTTTTCATAAATTGCTGGTGTAAGAGGAGTTTAGATCATAAATGATCCTACCAATTCATCATCTTCTCCTGCATCTCTACAAGGTCGGAGAGGTCACTGATGTCCTTCATTGTCTTCGCCTTAAAGGGATCAAGAACAAATTTCTCTGTGGATGCCTTCAGCAGTTCGTAGTCTTTTGTCTGTTCTAAAGATTTCCAGAGCCTGACTGTGTCACTGAGGGAGGCCCTGTGAAATGACAAAACATGCAAAGCCAACAGATGTGACTGCTGTTGTTGCATGAGAGTGTCATCTACGCACAGTGCTATGGATAATGCCACGGGGTACAGAGAGTGACCAACCTGAACGACGTCACATTCCTCAGGCTCACCAGGGCTTGCAGCCCTTCCATGTCAATGTCACTGTTTCGCAAATCCAAGGAAAACTCTTTTCTTGACCTTTTCAAAATTGAGTGCAGTACATGGACATCAGGTGGTGTAAGAACTATGCCCAGAAAAGACAAGTCTGGCTCGAGTCTTAAGGCCACGTGCTGCAGAAGATAATTGTTCTGTGTTTCATAAACACAACGTAAAAGCTCCAGCAACCTCTCTGGACAGAGAGTATTAATCTGCAGCCTTCTAATGTATTTCAAGAGTGTTTTCTGCTTCTTGATTGATTGTTTTGCATCCTCATTTGAAAGAGAGTAGAAGTAGGGGTCATCCTGGAGAAACATCAAACCAGCCAAAAATCGAGGCATTAAATCTAACCAGTGATAAGGTTTTTTCTTCTTGGATAGAAAAGATAAGTACTTTGTTAGATTTTTATTCTTGAGCTCTTCTGCTAGCAAAAGGTGAAGTGCACACAAGAAATTCTGAATGGCAAAATCAGAGAATGTGCTCCCAAATTCCTCTTCTTCACTATCTGAATGTCTGGGGAGTGCAAATGGCAGGAAAAAGCCATACTTCAGAGCAAACTCTTTAACTTCCTTAGAAGGAAGGAGATCACTTTTCATGGCGCTTTGTTGCTTTTCTCCAAGGTACCAGGCTATATGGGCTAGGGTAGCAAGACTCTCTTGATTTTGTGTGGTTGTAACATCTGTTTGCACAAGAATTATCTTCTGCTGAAAAATTTTCAGGAAGACTTTAGTAAGAGTTGAAGGAAGACTTTTCTCTCCCATTTCAAGTACTGTCTCACAGAGGAAACAAACAAATCTACACATAACAGGGCTGTAACAATGACTGAACAAGTACTCACACTCTTTGACTAATTTCAGTGCACTATCACAGTAGGGTGATTCTTCAAAATACTTGGTTATGTACAATTCTCTCTGCTGAGGGGAAAATCCTACTATTTCAATAGTCTTATCCACTTTGGACATGCACTGGTAGAGTTTGTCTTTTGGTCTTGCTGTAAATAATAAAGTACAGCCGTTGAGTATCTTTTTTTGGATGAGTCCTGAAAGCAGCTCCTTTATACTGCACAAATCCTTTTCAGGCCGGCTGGCTGAGCAACGAGGAAAACTCTCGTGATCATGCAATCCTTTAAAACCATCAAAAACCAGAAGGACTTTAGCAGGATTTTGCAATATATACTCAAAGATCTCTTTGCTTCCCTCTTGAGGTTTTACAAAAAATTCAAGCAGCAGTTCCTTCAGTCTGTATTGCTTCTCAGGCAAGCTTATTTGCTTGCAGTCAAACCAAAATACAAATTCAAACTGAGAAAACTCTCCATTGGACCAGTCCAGGCAGATCTTCTGAACGAGAATGCTTTTGCCCATTCCTGCTTTTCCCAGCACCAAAATCACTTTAGTCTCTAAGTCTTTACGCTGTGGGATTTGAAATATTTGGCTTCTATCAATGGCTGTCTTTTCCTTCTCTTGCAGGCTGCAAGTTACCAGCTCTTTTTCCATTGCTTTTGCACTATTCTTTCCAGCCTTGGTTTCAGTTTGACTTTGAACAAGTGTCCCATCAATGAACAGGTGATCCAGATTTACTTCCCGTTCCATGGTCACAGATTTGCACGTGTCTCGGAAATAATCCTTAAGTGATGAACAGAAAGTTTCCACTTGCTCTAGAGAAATAAACAGCACACACAGACTGAAGGAACCAGTCCACAAACTACAACATCATTTCATGGTGCTTTAAGTGCCTAACTGCAATATGGTGAAAGCACATAGGTCTGGATTTACCCCATTCAACTGCAGCTGAGAAGTGCAGGCACAACAGACACTTCCAGCTCTATGAACTGAAGAATTTTGAAGCTCTCTCTAGAGATGATAAAACCACCTAAGTACACTGATATGCTAAGTAGGTACTACAGCTAGATATCTAAAGCAAGCCAAGTCTAATGTCTTGAAACCAGGAATTGGGCTCAGACCCTCAGAACAGCTTCACAAATTGTTGAATGGTTCCTACAAGTAGCTTTTCTGTATGGAAAGAAACACAGAATCTTTTTTTCCAAAAAATACTGGAAGATCTAAGTTCAAGAGTTCTAAACTCACCTGGTGTTTTGAAAGGTTCTTGAGAAGGAATTATAGAATCTTGGACTTCTTGAAACTTTTCTAAATCTGGAGAAACAAAACAATATACTTGAAGAAGATGCCTAGATAATAAATTATTTAGCTTTACTAATTTTAACAATAAGATTAATGCAAATTTTCAAGTTCATTGCAGCATGTATTCAGAGTAAGAGAGATATTTTGTTAATTTGACAAGGAAAATGAAAAAAAATTCTCCCACAAGTAGAATTCTGCTGATGTGCACTGTTGGAGGCAGAATGGCACCAAACATAACCACAGCTGTTCTGACAGTTGCATGAATCAGATCTACCATTACCAGGAGACATCCACTGTTCTTTTCAAATGTCAGTGTTTTGCATAAATTCATGTTCACACACAATGCTTCTGTATGTCCTCAAAAGCAATAGCTTCCTTTTGTTATTCTACACCTTGTAACCAAGCACTAAGGATGAAAGTCACAGACAAGTGACAGTTGGTAACAGTATTTACCCATTACTCCCCTTGAAAAAGTCCTCTTGCTGTCCAATTTTCTTTCTTTTTACCTGTTTGCTTTCCAACTACTACAGACTTTTGCATCTCGATCAGATGAACAGTGTCTGCTTTACACAAAGAAACTGGGAATTTTTCAGAGAAAGCACATTTTCCACAGATTGGTAATTGCAGAATATCGGTTTTGACAGAACTTTTAGTAGGAAGAGCTTTGCAGGTGCAAGACAGAATTTAAATTGACAGAGGTCATAACAAACCCAACCTCAGAGTCTTGTAACCACACATAGCAGAGGTGTGCAAAAAATCACCCAAATCAAAACAGATTAATCTCCCTAAATATGTACAAATGTGTTTCATACCACAATATCATCTTGATCATCTTGATGTGGTCTAAAAGAAATACAAATATTAGAGTTTCAGAGATTTGGAAGTTAATTCCTACCCTGCATGCCAGCAACCATCAGAATTGTTTGAGTTCAGAGTTGCTTCTAAAAGAGAAGCACCACACACTTCCAGTAAGAAAGATATTAAATAAGGAAGGGTTGTGCAAGCGTCTGGTTTTGATTTACTGTTTATTTAGTTAACTAAGAAAACAGAATGCAAGAACAGAAAAAAAATCTGTAATGAGACATTTAGATGGGAAACTGGTCAAAGCAGTCAGGAGTGAAGACCTTTTAAAAAAGGAAAATAAACTGGCTTGGCAACTTACGTGCTAATTCTTCTGCCGCTCCATTTGGAGTTCCGAGGCTTGTGGCATACATATGTTGTGCTGCAGTAAATCAGTTGGAATTATCAGCACTGTTTATTCACATAAATAGTATATACAATTCAAAAAGTCTTCCCCACACCTATGGATATTTGCCTCTTAATCGCCATGTCATGCTTTTTGCTTTTAGGGTGGTGGAAGCCACCAGAGGGCAACAAACCCCTGTAAAGGGCTCAGAGACCATAAAAAAAACTGATACCAAACTCTGGGTTCCTACAGTTCTCTAAGGGCTGGAAGAAAAGCATCTCAGGAAAGTTTGTTACCTGAAGTGTTATATCCTGACCATGGCTCTGATTTCTTTATAAGCCTTTCTTTGCATTAGGCTTCAGTATTGTTTAGTTAAATAAGTTGTTATCATGTTGGGTTTGGGGCTTCCCTGGGAGCTGGCTGCAGTCTGGCTGCCAGCATTGAGCATTTATGATGCTCAGGCCATGCCAGCATCAGATCATCTCCCACTTTCTGAGGGTGCTCCACCACCCTGGGCTTTGCATTGTTTTAAATAACACAACTTATTCCAGAAACCAGATGTCATAGCAAACACAGTGGATTGGCTGCTGAACCTATAGCTCTCCAACCCTTATCTGTACTTTATTTTGGATCAGACCAAGCAGCCAGTGATCAATACAAAGAAGGAAATGCCATCAATTTTTATTTTCCTCAATGAGGTCAATATAAGTAAAACTTTGAGGGGAGAATTGACTTTGAGTAGAAGCAATATGGTCTCTCTCCCAGTTCAAAGTGCTTTACAGATATAAACCCCAAGTTTTTACTTACCACATAAATTAACTGGAAAACTTGGAGATGTGAATGTTTCCATGGGAGATGTCAGCACTGGCAAGAAACAAAGCATAGTTTTCAGCATATCATAGCTATCAGTAACTGAATTTAATCAATGCTGCTGTTGGTGGCACTTTATGCTGCTTTATGTGGATGAAAGGCTGTTTTTCTTACCTGGATATACAATAACATCAGATGTGCCATTTTCAACAACAAAGTTAAATATCTGCTGAGGAGCACCTGCAAAGCCTGGATTCTCTTGGTACCCTTTCACACCCAGTGGCAGGCACTCTGAGGTCAAAGGTTCTGACAATCCTGAAATGAGTGCAAAATAATTACTCTTCTGTTTTTAAAGCTTTATAAGAAAGAAAATGCTTTCTAAAAGCTACTTATCCTTCTGACAGCTTCTAGGCAAAGCTTCCCTGTGAAGAATTCATAGGATCACTTAAGGTCCATAGAATTCATTCAAAAAAACCACTTACAAGGTACAATGAGCATGAAATACAAGGGATTACCCAGCTTTTAGGAGCCACTGCTTTCAATAGTCCAAAGAGAAATTCTATCATTATAAGGAAAAGTGCTTCAAGCAAAGTCTGTAAATGTATATCCAGAGATCCAGAGAAAAGAAATGTGTAAATAGTATGTATCTGCATTAATTTTACCTTCCTTTGCACTACATGCTTCCCACATAACTGCACATCATTCGAGTTGTACAAGCATCCTCCCTCTCACTGGCAAAGTTTTTTGATGATTCAGTGCTTGCAATTTAATCAGCCATAGCTCTGAGTTTCTGTAGGTGGGACAGAATTTCTTCTGCTACTTTATGCTGTTTTAGCTCGCATCAGGTACTTCAAGGCTTCCAACTTACACACTGCTTTTACCAGCACAGACTTGGCAGTGAAAGGTGTTGAACTGGGCCTTTGCCATCAGCACTTCTCAGTGTACCCTGAGCACCTTCTGCTACCCAGCATGGCCCAGGCCAGGTGGCTACACAGCCCATCAGTGAGATTACTGCTCAGCTTCTATGAGCTAAATCACAACCTAGATTTTGCTCTACTGTTGCAAATGTAATTATCCCTCAGTCCTTTACAAACCTCTGGGCGAAAAAGAAATTGGAACTAAATTAAAGCTTATTAATGAAAATTTTGTGACTTCCTATTCTTAAGACAAGTAATTACTTAGATTAGCATATAGTAAATAACTGTTCTCTTATAACCTGCACCAATTAAATGAAAGATTCATTCTATTTCATTAGGGGCAATGCCCTTTTAATTTCCCTTGAATATTTTTCATTCTTTTAGTGAGTGCCACACTTGTAAGTGCTTGACTGAAACAACTGCCATACCTGTTTTTCCTGCCACTGCTCATAGTCAATGACAAGATTTATAAGAGAGTTTTCCTCTTGTTTAAATCAGCCTGTGCACAAGTGCACACCTACAGCTGTACTCTACGTACCAGAAATTATGAAGCTTCTTTCCAGTCCATCGGCAGCAGGAACAGAAAAGGACATGTGCTGGTTAGTTAGGGAGGTGCAGCTCACTGGATGGCTGTTGAAAGGCATAGCAAAGAAACTGCCATCCCCTGCAGACACTGCAGGGACATCCACTTTAAGATAAAACAGCAAAACAAAAGGAAAAAGTTGTCTCATTTGTAGAAGTTAAGGGAACCAAAGAAGAGGTCTCAGTAGATATGATAAACCACTTAAATCTGATCAGATGTGTTTTGATCTCCCAAAAGCAAGAACAATTTACAATAGCTTTCTGAAAAATATTTAGCTCTCAAAATCTAAAATGTATTTATTAAATTGTGTAGTAGAACGCCTTTTCTTCCCAGTAGTTCACTCTTTAAATTTTCTTTTTCTTCATCTTTCCTGGCCTATCTTATTTCCAGATGTATCTAGATGTACATGATCTTATACATGGATGATTGACAGATAAGACATAACAAGGTCTTGCATTGGCTGTACCAGTTTTCCAAGCACAGTTTGTTGTCTCAGTATTGCTCAAGAGCAAAGAGGCCCAAGAGCAATAAATTCGGGACCTTGACTCCCTAGTTGGACACTAGAGTGCTTTTAAGGACAATGAGTGCATGTTAAGTGTCTCCCAAAGAACAGTCACAAACACCAGAGTTTTAAAAGATGCATCTTGTCTGCAGCACATGTTTTTCCTCCAATAACAGGACAAATGGGGAGAGAGACTCATGCATTGCACTATTCATCGGCTTATCAAAAGATTCTTACAAATCAAATAAGACACGTTTGCTTATTTGAATTAGTCTGTTAGTTTCCTTGGTCTTGCCACACCCCTATCATCATAGTTGCTTTTGCTTTTTCCTTCCCTTTCCTGTCTAGCTGCAACAAGTAAGTCTGTATTGCATCACTTTCTGTGATCTGATGTTTTTATCAGGATCTACAAACCTGTCTCATTCAATTCCTTTGAAAGAATCTTATCCTTGGCTTACTACTTTGAACTCTAGTACACATTATTCTCTTTACTGTAGGTAGTCTTACACCTCTGAAGAGCTGTTGCATTTGCCTTTGCAGGATCATACTGTGACACTCGTGACAGGTTAAATAAACCCCTGATTTTGTCAAGCAGCTCATCTTTGTGTCAATTGGGTTTTTTCTACCCAGTACTTATATATAATGTCTTATGTATCTGTTCCTTCCTCAGCACCTTCATTGGGTCAAGGACAGTAGAGAAGCTGATAATATTCTGAGGACTTCCAGCAAAAGGACAGGTGCAGCTTCACAAAGCACTGTTAGCTCTGTAATGATACTTGGGACTGGAATGCAGGTTCTGTAGGGTGAGGCATTCGTAGGGTGCCATTTCCTTATGGTAAACTATTATTGTTAGTGCAGCATAAACACAGGCTTTTAGAAGTGCCGCACCAATAAAGGAACTTAAGCAAACAGAAAGTAATCCACTTTTAACGGGTACTAACTGCCAGGAACTTCACCTGTGTCTAAATAATTACGATTAGCAGGTACCAGTTCAGTACAAACTCTGATAACCTTCTCAGTGCTAGCAAACCTATTTTTTCACAGCTAATTCTGCTCAATCCTCCCTCTCCACTCCCTCAGAACTCCACAAGAACACTGGAAAACCAGCTTGGATCACAGCCATGGTGCACATGTATGTTTTCTATGACTTTTCATGCAGTCTATGCCAGTTCCTTACCTGAATTGTACTGAGGTGCAGTCCCAAGATCCAAGCACTCTGCATGGATCTCTAGGTTACACACTGGTTTGGTTGCCCTGCCTGACATCTACATGGCCCCTAGGGTTTGGTACAGTCAGAGTTCCCCTTAGGAGGCTTGTGAGGTGTGCTGACATAAACTATGTCCATTCAAAACACAACATAAAATAGTCAGAACTGGTTGCTCTCACATGGATTTTGGAAGGGTATTTTGCGGGTTTAGCTCTGCCTGAAATACCCCTTTAGGCTACAGTTGGGTAAGAACATTAGCACCAGTTTAAACCTAGGGAACAAGTTCCAGCCTGTCTGCTGGGCCCAGGTGTTGTCCTGTAGATGGTCTAACCATGTGCAAGACCTAGAAATTTCCCTTTCTCCCTTTCTTTCTTTGGTTTAAAGGACTTTACAGCATGGACTGGGCCAAGAAATCATCTCTTCACAGTTATTATTTTCACTAGGATGTTTCCCTGGATTTTTGGATGATGCCACACTTGGAATGAAGAGGATCAAACCCAGGACAGGCAGAGCTATGACCTGATGGGTAACAGGACTCAGGTCATAGCTTCACATGCCCTGGGTTTGATCCCCTTTGTTCCAAGTGAGACATCTTCCAAAAATCCAGTGATTAAATTGGATCCAGTGATCCAGTGATTATCCAGTGATAAAATTTACAAAATTTGGCACTGACCCAGTTCTGCACTATTTTGCTCCCTTCTCTCACGTGGATTTAGGAAAGTTCAACTGTGCCTCTGCTGATGTTAAGCAAATAATTTTCCTATCACCTGGCAGGAACATTTACTTTTGAAGTGTGAGGATCCAGCTGTTCCTAGGCTACCATGTAACTGATCCTAAGATGCACAATTTAACAGCTGCAGATAAGAGGACATGCATTTGTTATGTCATAAATTAGTCAGAGGAATATTAAAGTGTGATTTTTACAGAAATATGAAAATACATGATGATCAGAAGCACCAGATCTATGAGAGCAAACCTTTTCTAGAAGTTAGAGTTATAATACCTAACAGAGGATGAGATTTTGGAACATGGAACAATGTATGTTCAGTAAACTTTTCCTATTCAGCCAACGACTTACCAATTTTCTTATATTTGGGTTCTGAAGCATCACAGTAACTCTCTGAAGAGCCTAAGAAGGCTGAAAAATAGAAAGGTCATAGTAAGTGACAAAATTTTGATAATTTTAAGTTTACCCCATGAAATTTATTTTAAATTTTTAAAGTCGAAGGGGGAGTTATCAGCTTCAATTCAGCTATTTCAGAACTGTACAGGTCCAGTGTATAAAAATGAATGTGAAAAGCCTCATGTTATTTCACTCTGACTGTGAAGTTTTAATTAGGCTGCAGATGTTTGTGCCAAAGATTTTTGCTGGTGTTCTTGCTATTAAAGAGGCAATTGTTCAGCCAATGCTTGCTAAGCTATAGATACACTGAAAACAAAGTCAACACTGTCATGAGGATGACAAACGTGCAAAGAAATATAACATGTTTAATGTTATGTTAGAGGACAACAAATTCTGCGAACTGTAAATCCTGCGCTTGGAAGAGCTGCTTTCAGTTCCGGCCCATGAACAAAGCAGAGGAAGCACATCTGGTGTCAGTGAAGAACTGCAGGATGAGTGCATTGTGCTAAAGCCAAGGGGTTGCAATGCAAGTTTAGAACTCAGCACAAAGCCCTTCAAATTCTCACTGTTTTACACTTACTTCGTTTTAGACATGTCTGCATCTTTATGTCAGGAAATTTCTCAGTGTTTTCAGCAGCAATGTCATCCAAAATAAGGTTCCCTGCTAAAAACATGAAATGTGGCCAAATGTCAATGTTTGTTCTTCTAAAAAAATTACATAAAGAAGTAAAAAAAATAGAAACACACCAACAGAGAGCAAAGATGATATATGCTCCAAATAAATGATAAAACCCAAATAATGCAATAAAAGGTGTATCCAGGTCCATGTGATTTAGAAAGCCCACAGAGCTCTGAAGGCAACTCTGTCACCCTTGTTAATTTCTGGACTGCAAACTATTAATCTACTGCCATAAATTCAGTGGCTAATAAAATGTAAGTACTTCTCAATGCTCTCATGATGAGCAAGGGATAAAACATCACAGCTGTGTCACAGTGTGATCTCAGTACTACTCAATTTATGCACTAAAGGGATTAGATCCTTTAAGAGACAGAGTAAAGAGTTCTAAAAAGATTTCATATTTTTTGTTGCAGGAACAGTGAAGCTATCCACACCATACTTTTACTGGAAAATACTTTAATGCTAATATTGTATCCTGTTTTTTTCTAAAACCGATATAAGTATTGCCACTGGGTGAAAAGCCCCCCAAATTCTAAACACATCGGGGAGCAGTATAAATCATTTGAAAAGCCACATGATCTTCCTGCAGCTAGAACTATTCTAAGGAAGGACTTACCTTTGGTAGATTAGTCCAAGTTATTTTGCTCAAACATAAAACATTCTGTTTTATTCTGTGAATCTTTCTGATGCTATGGATTTCTCAACAGCCACCTATTGCTGTATCTGTTCTGGAATGGTAAATAGCTGTATTTGTGCTGTTACTAAAACAATGATTTGGTAGCACAAACCAAGCAATGTCTCTGGTCAAGGATGGATGAAGGAATGATGTACTATATATATATATATAAAATATATATATATAACATATTTTATATATTTTTATATATATATTATAGCATTGCTGCACTGATCAGAGGGACAAGTAAAACTTGACATGCTTCCTCAGGCAGCTCTGTGCATCCTGGACAGAAATCAGTGTGTGTGAACTGTATTTATACACATGCAAAGTGCTCTGGGGGCTCATCATCCCTGCTGTGCTCAGAGTGTGATGCTACTTGAGGGTATTACTGCACTGGACAATTAAACTGTGCATGTTCTATGGCCATGATCAGCAGCTTGGTCAGAGACAAAACTGCCATCTCTGAGAAAGGACTGTAAAAATGCATAAAATCCTGTTTGCCACAGAAAACCTGGGACACTGTACCCAGAGGGAAAGAAGAAGATACCAGAGGTAGAGAAACTTGTGTTCAAACTGGGGGCATGAAGCACATGTTAGCCAGAACACTGTCATGGAGAAAATTTGTCTTTGCCATATCGATCTTACCAAAAATGTCTTCGACCTGCTTCTCCTGCTGATCCTTGAGCACATATTCTACTAATTCAGCTAGCAACAAAGGAAAAAAAAGAGAGGAACACAGTAATGATACAGTCATAAATGTCTGTATAAATGTTATAGCAAAACTCTTGTAGTTTTATTCTCATTAACAGAACTCTGCAGTGTAAGTAAAACTGAAGAGTTAAATTAAGTTTTTCTTGTAATTGTTGTTCAGGAAATAAAAATCACAAGAAAGGAGAAGTTGAGACAGGAAGTATTAAACAGAAGGAGACATTAATAGAGAGATTTTCCCCCAACAACCACAAGCTACTGTTAATCAGTTTCCCCACAACGCACAGGTTCAGGTACTCTAAATGAGATCCACCATGCATGAGGGAAAGGCTACTTGAGTAAATGGCTTCAGATTGAGAACAGAGTTTGTAAGAAATAGCTATAGCAAGTGATTGTAAAATAATTATTTAAAAAACAATTGCTTTCATACCTATTTTAGCATAAGCATCTGAGGTGTTGGAACAGGGGTACAACCCATCTCCATTTTCACATGGGAAATCCACATTATTTAACTGTTCATAGCTGCTGGTGTCAACTTCAAGATCTAGAGTTAAAAAGGAATATGCATTGTCTCCATGAATGCCATAACCAAGCAGTTAAAAAGCCAGATAGCAGGACAAGCAGAACAGGTGGATTTGTTACTTCAGCAGGTTTTGGCTTTTCCTTGTATGTTGGCTAAGGAGGAACAGAACTGAACTCTCAGTAATTCATAGCATCTGGAAATCAGCACTTTCCTTTTCCTAAACTCTGAGACATCTCTCCTAGTAAATAAAATACTTTCTGAACCCATTCTATGACTATAAAGCCCAGACTCACACAGTCTATTAAACCTTCTTATCCTTCAGGATGTGGTGGCCTCATCCAGATCCCCTGTTCAGAGCAATGCTGTGTCCATGCTAACTCCTGAATTGCACTGCAAATTGCCTGTGAAGCTGCCAGTTGGCCAAGGCTAAAACCTTGCCAGGGACCATGCTAACACCTTCACAGCAGAGATGCCCAGCTTCCAGTAACTGGTGCCATGTCCTGATGATGTTTGATTTACCTACATCATCTCAGACATTGCTAAGGCTAAAAAGTATTTCAATCAGTGAAACATCTGTCATAGCACAAGAGTCAGTGCTTGACCCCTCATTCATCCTGCTTTCAGTCACTGAGCAAGTGAGGCCATGGGGTAAGAAACACTGCTGCAGCTGTTTTTAACAGCCAGAAGCCAAGATGGAAAAGCTCAGCCTGGGAAATGATCAATCACAAAGATGATTCCACATTCTGGTGCTCAGTGCTCCACGGATTTGCCAGTGTGCCTACTGGCATTGGTCACTCCTGAAAGCCACAATGCTCCAATTTGGTAACATTTTCCACCTATTTGGGAACTATGAGACTTCATATCTGACATATATCAGTTCTTCTCCTCTCATTGTCACTCTCAATCCATGGTCCAGTTCATTGTATTAAAATAAGCTCAGCTAATAAATCTGCTAATATCTGCTCCATACTGCAGATACACTTGCATACTTTTATAATAGTCCTCAGGGAGAGCAAAACAGTCCACGACTTCCACACAAAGTCAGAAGCATAAAGTTTAAGAGCCAGGGCAACCTTCTGATCTGATTATCTGTAGAAACTGAAGCATAAGAAATTATCATCTTTACACCCTGGCCCTTCTGCTTTCTCCTCTTCATAGAATCATAAAATCACTGTGCCCACAAGAGCTGGAAAATGGCATTTGGTAATGCATGTCCATAGTTTTGGTGCCTTAGGATCTCAGAAGGCAATGAAATGCTGTTTGCTTGTGGACTCATCTAAAAGTCTCTGTTTTGCAAAACTTTTGGCTTCAAGCCACAGAGATGTTGACAATTACATTTGGCCAGCTTATGACAGGAACATTTGCAAATAAAATACTTACAGGAATGATATCCAAATGAAAGACATTGTCATGCCCTGATGAGCCACAGTACAGTGTGCTTTCTTAGACTGACTGAGCAGGATGCTATAAATACGTACAGTTTAAAAACATGATAGTTTCTGGAAGCAGTCATTGTATGTACAGACACAAAGTTACCATATCCTAACACCAAGTGCCTGTAGAATTTAACTCAGTCACCACGACAAACTGTCATTAGATGGCTTTGTAGCTGAGAGGAGATGGCAATAACTCAGGGCGTGAGGACTAAACCAAACAAGCATTTTTTAGTGTTTTACTAACCTGTAGAGAAATCACCTTCTTCATCTCCAGATGGCTTGGGATCAAGGAAAGTACACAGCTGCAAGGGATCAATATCGCTGTGCAGTAAATCAAGGTAGCCATTTTCAGGCACAAATACTGAATCCATGGTTTGTCTCTTTGTCTGAAATCAAATTGCACAGCAGTTAGCTATGACACAGCTTTGTCAGTCAAAACCACAAGTCCTGCACCGTGGTTTTCTGTTGGCCAGACACACATTTTGAGGCTGAAGAGCTGGCATTTCTTACCAAGACCTGCATTGAGTTATAACCCTGACCTACTTACAGATCCAGAGACAGCCTGCAGTGAGATTCACCTATCTTTTACTCCAGTGAGGAGTGGGATACTGCAGTCTGACCACCTGGACCAAAAGTGCCAATTATTGCATAAGTGGCAACCCCTGTATCTTTCAGGATGTAGATGATACACAAATCCAGCAGGTATCAGGGAAATTAGAAGACTGCAGTGAATATG
The DNA here is from genome assembly GCA_013396875.1 of Vireo altiloquus. NCBI lineage: Eukaryota > Metazoa > Chordata > Aves > Passeriformes > Vireonidae > Vireo > Vireo altiloquus. The sequence continues at coordinate 428,365 of VZRF01001342.1, forward strand.
ATGAAAAAATCCAGAAGCTACATTTCTTGATAAAGTTTATCTTTTCCTCCACATCATTGTAAATTCCCTTCTATTTCCTTCCAGTTACTGCAACAGACACTAGAATCAGTTCAAACATTCCTCCTGGATATTCCACAAGTATAGAATAACACTACGTGTTACTTATTCATCATCTTTATCAAATTATTTCAAACCCAAATATTGGCTCTTCAGTGTTTACAGATCACTGGTGTGAGTGACACCTGGGCTGGTGATCCAAATGACTTACTCCACCAGAATGCTGAAATGCCAGGATGAAAAGAAAACCCAGCAAATTTTTCAGACTCTATCCTGTTAAAATAGGTATCCACACACCATGAGCATGGAAAGTTTCAGCTTGGCATCAAGCACCATATTTTGCAATGAAGAATACCTAATAAATGGCTCTCATTTACTCTGCGCTTAGCAGAATGCCACTGATGTCCCTGGTTGCATGTGTCTCTGTTCCTGAGGTGTGCAAACATGCAGCAACTGCTGTACCATGAAACCTACCTGCAACATGGAAAGAGAGAAATACAGCTAACACTGCAGCTGTGATGAAAGAAGGCAGAGCCAACCTCATCACACAGTACCTGTGCTGCCTTGTTATAAACTCATCTTCATTCCTCTTACCCCTCTATGGGCTTGTCCCTCTGAACAGCCTGGAAATGCATATTTCTGCATTTTGCTGCAGAAAATGCCAAAATCTAGAGCCAGAAGTTTGAAAAGCAGGTGAACATGGTGTGGTTCCATGAGTAGAAATAGCCTTCACTAAGACAGTTCTCCTTTTTCATGTTTCATAGCCTCGCTACATTACCAAGATTACAAAAATTTGATATTATTGCCTGGCATGCTATAAATGAAAAGCAGAAGTTGAGAAACCTGCATGAGAACCAAGAATGAGGTTATAAACACACCAGATTAAACTTTCAGTTTGTTGCAACACTTTGTTTGGCGCCTTCCATTTGTTGAATTAAGAGACAAATTAAGAGGGCCTTTCAGAATGCTGAGTTGCCAGACTGTGTGAATAAAGCTGTTGAACAATTACCTCTAAGTCAATACAATTTTGGGTTAGAATCAGAGAAGAAATTGGACAGAAGGCTTAAGGGCAAAAGGCAGCCAAATCTATCACTCCAAGTACAGTGATTGGCAAACTGCTTGATTACAGCACACAAAGAAAAGGGCACATCCTAGGGAAAGAGACTGAGTAGGCCTACTTAATCTTCATGGAAATACTAAGCTTTAATTAATTCATAGTCATAAGAGCTTTTCTATTTTTTAACTTTTATTTCAATAGCATTTCTCTGTGGATAAATACATAAGTAATGGAAAAATGTTTTCAGCTACAATGGTCAAGAAGTCAGGAAGCAACCAAGGGCAAGTCTTGCCAGTGCTAAGTCTGCAGTCTGGCTAGAGAGCTTAAAATTAGAATGTAAAATATGGGGTCACTCAGGTGCACAGGAATGAGAGAAACATACTCTTCTACCTTAACAAGATGAAGATTGCCACCCTTTCAAAAATGAAAACTTGGTTGCTTGCCTTTTTTTGCTTCACCAGTCTGAATGGCCTTCAGCTTACTCTGGTATTTTTTCTTCAATGTTTTGGTTTTGACACAAGTCTTTATCTAGCTGTCTCTCTATTGACTACACTGGATTAAGGACCCTGGGATTTCTTTCTGTATCTGAACCAACAAATTTTTAATAGCAGCTGTATTCTGCTGCATCAAAAACATGGTCCCACCACGGAAAATACACTGTGAATAAAGAAGCAAGTTTTTGAAAGATGGAAATTTCTATATGGAGAGGAGTCAGAGGCAAGGAAAATTACACATCAAGGACAGCAAGTGTTTTGCTGCATATTGTAACTGAAGCACACAAAATGAAACCAGACCTTTACCAATCTTGTTTACAACAGCAACTCCTTTCCCAGAGCTTCCTCTTTTTTTGTCACATCATCCCAGCGGTCTTGTCTGAGGTGAAGAGTGCATAAGCTCTGTACTGCTCAGCGCTTCCTCTGTTGTTTCATACATGATTTTAACTTAGTTTACTGATACTATATTCCCTTTGGGGTCCCATGGGACCCAATGCTGCCGAAATGGGTGTCTGGCAGTTTCATGTCAGAGTACTAAAAAATTTTGTAATAATTTCTGTGTTAGGGCTGTGAAGGCCAGAGGCAGCTCTCAGCAGGAGCAAGGCAAAGCCTTGACAGGAGTCCCCAGGGCCACCTGTGAGGCTTCCATGCACAAAGGGCATGTGCTGGGCGGGGCCGAGACAGGACCTACTTCCAAATGGATTTCCATGCTGTTCAGAGAGTTCAATCCTTTGTGGTTTGGACGCTGGGTAAGACAAATATTTTCTTTAAATCCTTAAATAACACCTCCTTTCCCCAGCAGCTGATACGCTCTGGCTGCACGGCCACACCTGGCAGCCCCGTGTGCCCTTTGTGTCACCTCTGCAGTGACTCTGGGCACACCTGACACTGCCAGGTCTCTCCTCAGGATGCATTTGGTTTAGCTCTGCATCCTGCATACCTGGCATGACAATATGGTTCACTTCCAAGACTCACAAAACTTTTTTTTCAGTGCTCTTTTAAAGTTCAAGTGATATCATACGAATTAAAAATCCTGGAAAAGTGTGAAAGAAACAGTGACCATTTCTATACAAGAACAAAAAAGGAGGAGGTGTTCACTTAAATCACATATTAATCCCAAGAGTTAGATGGGGCATTTTAGATTTCTAAAGGTAACGGAGGTCATTTTGATTCATTATATTTCCTAAATAATTTGATATCATCTTTTCTTATATTTTAAAGGGTGAACATGTTAAACATTCCAGGAAATGCAGTCTGCTACTAATTGAAAATCAAATGTTATCTAAGAGAAAATCGATTATAAATGTCAAAAGGTAAAGGAGAGGAGATCTGAGGAGAGTTGCTAGGGGCTTTCCTTCCCAAACCTCTGTTGACATATGAACAAACAGGCAATAAATCTCCCACATGAGTACAGAGGTTAAGAAAATGAAAATTTGTAAAGTCATTTTAGGAACAGAGGAAATCCCCCTTCAATTTAACTTTTGGACCAGTTTAGGAAGCTGAGGATAATTCATAGAAAAGCAGTGCCATGGAAATCACACACTTTTCAACTAGAGGATGACATAACATCCAAGTCTTTCATAACATCCCAAGTCCTAGATTACAGTAAAATTAGAGTAGGACTGCTGTGAAGATAGGAAGTTGAAAAATTAAATACAAAGACTGTGGAACAAATCCTATTTTCCTCCAACACCTCAGACCCATTAAGACGTGAAATTCCATCCACGTTCCAATCACTTACCTCCTTTTCCTCTCCCCAAATAAATGACTAACAATTCCTCTGCTCCACAGGTACCACAGAGATTTCTCCTTTCAGAAATGCCCTAATTATTTGTAAAAAGCAGGTAATGGAGCTCAATTTATATTTAGCTTTGAAGGTTTTAGTTTCTATTTCAGATCTGTGAAAAACTTACACACCGAGAAGCCAGTTTAACTTTTTCTATTGTATTACCCAGCTCAAGAAGAGATACTACTTTTGCTAAGTTTTTATCTTTCTTATGGAATGGTGTTACTTTTCACAGATTTTATAGTCTAAAATTAAAGAGAAACAGAGATGGTGCTGAAAAAAAACCCTCATCTATATCCTGCCACATTATCCTTTGTCTCCCTTAGAGATGAGTTTAAAGAAGTTTAAAAAAGCATAAATGTCAGGTAAAAGGAGTTTTTGCCTTTCAACGAATTTAGCTCAGAACTGATAATGTTACTTGTCTGGTGCTGGAGATGGACAAGTTCAGGCAGGGCTGTAATGAGTGCCCTGCAGGTGTCAGAGTTATGATTTAGAGCAGAATTTGCCTCTCCTGTCCACTATCACCTCCTGTGTCACAGCTGTGCCCAGCTCTCCCATCCCAGCAGTGAGATAAAGGAAAGCATCACAGCAGACACTTGTCTACATTTTAATTCAATGGCTTTCTCCAAGGCAGAATTTCAGCCCAGCTCAATGGGAAACTACAGCTCCAGATTGTTTTGCCAGGTTTTTGAAAAAATGGAGGTAAGCCAGTTTCTTTTAATGATTCTCAGTTTCACTTTTCATAGGCACAGTATTTATACAAAGAAAGAATATTCTTAACGAAGTCTGAAACAAACTTACAGCAACCTTTTCAGCAAGTAGCAGGGCAAGCCACAAAACAAAATCACAAAAAATTATCAAAAATTTCAGCCACATTCAGACATCATCTTACTAATATTTCAAGCAACACAAGTCCAAATACTGACACACTGCAATTACAAATAGGTAAAAAAAGCAAGATAAAATGAATTTACCATGAAAAAAGCATGCATTCAAGGGCTGAGGAAAAACTGACCTTAAGAAACTGGACAATTCCTGCTCTTTCACTCTGGATTCAGTAGCAAGAAATGATGAGAACTGGAAGCCGTGCCTAGGGCTAACAGAAAGTGACAGCAGAAAGGAGGAAATAAGAAGGACCAGAATACTCAGAGGGGGAATTCCAAAGAGGAAAATTAAGAGGAACCTCCCTTTTAGCCGCCCCAGTATAACAAGCAGCGTTACCTTTACTGTTCACTTGTCCTGGCTAAGAGCTTGATCTTCTCACTAATTAGGAAAAGATCAATTTATTTGGCTGGAAACCAGAACTGGATGAGAGCTGACAGTGACAATTGCTATTGCTTCCCAAATTATTCTTCTCCTTTTTCATTCCAGTTCAAATCTGTCCCAAAGCCATGCTGTTAAACAGTCCATCAGTAAGAATAAAGCCAGCAGTATGTGGGCACTTACCCTGCAGCTCCACTTGGTCTAACAGAAGTGAAAGTATGTCTTTACATCTTCACAGACTCCACCAGTACAAAATTAGTTTTGCATCTCATGCAAGAGTCTCTTGCCATTGGCCCAAAATGACAAGCAGTATGCTCTGTGAAACAGGAGCTTGTCTGGCTTACACATGGTGTTCACAATTTGCTTGTAGCAGCATCTGACAGAATGTTTATTCATCTAATCTTCACTTACCTTGCCATGCCTACCTGGTGTAAGACAAACAAACTTTTGAAAACCAAGTTCATTCATGAGCGTTCCCCTCATGATGCCTATAGCTGCTTCTGTGGTCATCTACAAGCTTATTTGCTTAGTTTTCATGCATTGATCTACACAAATTAGAAATTAATTCTAAAAGAGACTGTACTCTAGAAGGAACAGATACTTTTTATAGCATTATTCCATTGGCTATAGCTTTTAAGAAAGGTTCAGGCAGAGCCTGAAGGGGTAGGAAAATAGGATTTGATGAATACAATGACATCCAGACTCCCTTCTTCAGTAAGGTGAGATTTTAGTCAGCTGCCAGTAAGAAATGGCTTCTGCACAAAGCAGCAGCTCCTACCTTACACAGCTGCCCACCTGTGTAAGACTTGTCTTTGCAGAGGAGATCCACTTCCACCAGGTTCCATGGGAACATGCTCACTGAGAAGAGACAAAGCTGTTTCCTTCCTGGGAGCAGCTGATCTCCTCCCAGTACTCACAGACATGGGCCCTGATCCATTTTGCAGGACAACAGTCTCTTCAGGCTCTCTCACATCCAGGCTGGGTTGGAACTCCTCTATGCACTTCAGAAGAAAAGCAACATCTCAGAATAACAGCATTAAGAGCAGAAAATAATGAAAGGCTTCAAAAATACAGATTCTCTGGTTTAGTGCTCTGTTTTGATAGGAGACAATAAAACAATCACTGCATAAGAAAATCAAACAAAATTTCAGAGGTTTTTTGCCCTATTCTAAGGTGCAGCACAACTCCTCAAGTGACAAACTCCTTCAGCAGCCCTGCAGACAGATTTCTTTACCAGCTTCTGAGGCTGAAATTCATGAGGCAATCTCTATACACATCAAGAACAAAAGTTTGGGGAACAAGAGTTCAGCTCACTACTGTGATTCCAGTTCACACCTGCAGCAAAGACTGGTTGACTATTTTGTTTGTACAACACTCACAGCTGCTTGGAAAGAGCAGAAAGGAGTTGCTGGAGCAAATCATAGTTCATCTAGTGGAGGAGGCTGTAAATGTGGTCTTAGAGGGAAAAGCAGACTGGAAAAAAAGAGGCTGGGAGACAGCTGTGACCTGCCTAAGGTGACCATCAGCTTCTTTGCTTTGATGTTGACTGGGACACTACCCTACTGCCAAAGGAGGGGACAGAATATACTCAGTAGTATTGGAAGCACCAGCATAAGTGATACTAGGCCACTTTCTATGGTTTTCTACACTTAAAATATGAATTCTTGGCATTAATTTGAATGCATGTGATGATAGAGGTCAGTATTTTACCTTCACATGAACTATCTTAATTTGTATCCTGAGGATTTCCTCCTGTATTTTCATTCATGCCTTTCTTGTCCCAAAATGTTTTTTTTCATCTAGTGTGGGAGAGGCCAATCCCCACACAGAGTCAAAGTATTTGATTTATTTACAGTTCTCTACTGGAAGGGAGGCTGGCTGGCAAATTCACAAAACCAGCACCACAGCTATTAGAACTTTTCATTACTAATTCATTTTGGCAAACAAAGTCATTAATGTTCATGGCTACAAGTTACATAGGTTTCTTATTAATTAGTGTTCTATCTTCTATTAGTTAAAAGATTCCCTCACTTCTCATGCTAATTAATCTGCATACTCAGTTTTTCTCTCCTTGCTCTGTCAGCTCTCTGAGAATGCACTGAGTCTGGAGAGACTCTGAATGACCACAAATATTTGAGGCTATAATCTGTCTTTGCCTCTGCTAGTCTGGAAATTCTTAACCTTTTGAATTCCTTACTTCACTTAAGAAAATGACCTTCTGAGGAAGATGCAAGTGTGACCAGCAGCAGTGCAGTGTTATCTTGGCGTGTCTCATCTGTAGTGTTCATGCTGCACTACTGAGGCTTGTCACAGCATTTGGGCAGAAATGTGGTAGGTGATACTGGAAATGTAGGTGTGGAAGGATGCTGGAGGACTTTGAAGCACAGCTAGTTTCTGAGGTGAGGAAGTAAGGAAAACATTTGATCAGACAGCTTTTAAAACAAGCTCTAGAGAAAAAAACATGCCCCCACACTCTAAAAGACAGAGCTTTTATGTTCAAAACATCTTCAAAATATCACTGTTTTACCTTCCAACAGGAAATCTGTTTCATAATAGACAAAGAAAGATTTGCACAAAGAGCTGCAAACCCTAGTGGAGTTCCTGAGGAAATCCTGTGTGAGTGTGTATTGGGAACCAAAGGCTCCTGAGACTTATCCAAAGTATTTTCCTGCAGCTCTGCTTTGCACAGTGCAGGAATGGGCTGGTGCTTATTCACTGAGGGCCACGTTCTCTAATGCTCATGGACATTGCTTCAAAGTCTCTATGGATTTCTATAGAGTATTACGAACAAGGAACTGTGTTTCCTTGAAAACTCCTTTTATGCTGGCTCTATATCTGATCTCTGGTTTTCCAGTCAGCTACTGTCTTTGGCCTCTATGGCCAAAAATTGGTTTCCATAGCAGAATTTTTGTTCAGGATTCCTTCTATCCAGGGTGAATAGCTTTGAGGTCCTGCTGGTTGAGCAATTTCTCATAGACTGGAAAGTCTATTTAACAAATTTCCCTATTTTCTGAATATAATGATTCAAGCTGTACAATATATAGACATCAGCAGTTCACTGCTTTGGTTTACTGCATGACTTCCTGTTCTATGGATTCTCTTGAACTCACATGCAGCTTTTGTAGATAAGACAGATGTTTCATAGCAACTGTATCTCACTTAGGGATTGTCATGGTAGTGTTCTCAAGGTCCAAAAGAAAAGACAAGCCTGAGCTGTGGAAAGTGCTAAGCAATAGCTACATAAGAAGCACCAAACAGTAAAAATGTATGGCCTGACTTAGTTCTCTTTTTCACACACATTGTTTGTGCTGTGACACATTATAAAGAGGAAAGTGAGTTTAAAAGGAGAACTTGTGCTTTTGATTTCTCTGCATTGAGGGGAAGTATCACTTCTAAGTAAATACAGTGCTGCGTAAAGTCTACAGCTATTTTGGGAACCTAAATAATATTAGTAAAATGTCAGTAATTAATGTCACTATTTTCCTAGGGGCAGTGAGGTAGCTGAAAGGGTACCAATGCAGGCCATATCGTGTCCTTCAGCACATGGCATTTGGGCATGTCATGAACCTTGGTAGATTTCATCTGGCATCAAGACAATAAGAAGATTTTTTTTTTTCTACAAATGCAAAAACAAAACCAGAAATAGAAATCACATTTCATTATTGCAAATTAGGACTGTAGCAGCAGAAGAACTTGAACCAAGTTTTCAAAGCTTAAGCCTTTCTAGTCCCCTTTCCCTTATTTTGGGCTAAGCTACAACATAATCAGCTTTGGGTTCAAAGGCAGAGAACTTTTAGCATGTTATTGCTTGGTATGTTTGCCTATAGCCCAGTGAAAGCTGGGGACAATTCTATAGAAACTAGGCTTCCTCCCAGGTTATGATCTTGCAGATCTTGTTGGAAAACTCTTCAGGAATACTTAGAACACGTGGGAAGAATAAAACAGGAACCAACTTGAAATCTTTGTATCTTAACAGCCATTCAAAGTCCATCTTGCTTTTGATCTGTCTCCAGTCTAGATATAACAGAGGAAACAATCCTGTGTTTGGGTTGAAAAGCCTATAATCTCCTGTTCATGGTGAACCCTGCCTAGGCACATTCGCAGGTGGAAATTGCTTAAGGTGTGAAACACTTGCAGAAAATCTACTTTTCTCATGTTTAAGTGACAATCATGATGATGTATCACAAGCTGTTTACTTGCTTGTCTGCTTCTGGAGGGAGCTATCCTAAGGAGAGGAGCTCCTTCTCCACAAGTAGTTAACATTCTCCCATTAGTGTATCCCCTCACAGCCAGTCACACTTATGTCCTGGAGCTCTGACCAAGTATTTCCACCAGCAGCTCGCAGCTGCTTGGCCTATAGATGGAGGAGAAGACACTGAGAAAACCTCTCATGCCTTCCCTTGGTTTGTCCAGTGGTCTGTGAACATCACAAATGCACAGATCTCTTTGCAGTAGTTTTGAGACAGGCAGTACATAACAGTATTCATCTTGTTAACAGGAGGATTTCTCATTTATCTGTATCTAAGAACAAATACAGAAAAAAAAGAAGAAAATAAAAGAAATTTGTATGTTTCCTTTCACCACCACTCAAATTCATAGAATTAGTTCAGTATACTGGTACTGTGACATAAACCCCTTACACTGAAATAAAATAGAATAAGAATGGGAAACAGCATACAAATGCAAACCCCAGCTAACAAGGAAAAGCATGAGTGCAAAAAACCACAGCCTGTGTCAAGCTTCAGATTGAAACAAAAAAAAACCTGGGCAAAATTAATAAACTGACAGTTGAAGAAACCACATATTTTAGGGGCTTCCCTAGAGCATTCCTGATCTTTGTCAACTAAAACACACACCAGACACAGCTCTGCGGTTAGTTGAATGAAGGAGCACTTACCACGACCCCATTCCAGTAGCTGTGCTGTTATTTTAACTGCACACAGTGATTTTGGTATCACAGACAAGGTCACACCACCTTCTTTTTCAGGAGCTTCGGGTCCATTTTCCCACAGTTCTGCAGTGTGGTCTCTGAATTGCTCTGCTGTGGAGAAGGGGAGCTCTCACACCCTTCTGCTGAAGCTCTTCTGCCCTACATTAAGGATGAGAGCCAGACAGTCAATGCATTCTCTGAGAAACCAATGGATTTAGGTTCTTGCCCTTCCACCAAGCTTTATTTCAGTACTTTTAACTGGTGATTATTTATAGATTTTAAAGATGTGTGGCTCATATGTTCAGGCCCAGTCACAGGAGAAACACCTTCCAGCTGGGAAGTCAGGCAGAACAGCTTTCAGAGGAACAGCTGTGGAGACAGCCTGGACCTTCCTCCTCTTCTAGTCTGGGAGGTTGAAGCTTGTCACCTTTCAGGCCATAGAGGAAATTGTGGTCTCTTAAACCATGGTCTTGGTTGTAAAAGGGGCTCACAGGCCACAGACATGAACCTTGATTTCAGTTTTTCCAAAAGATTGGGCCTCTGACTCTAGGACAGGTTCAGAGCTGTGCACTCCACAGAGTGGGTTATGCCCAGTAGCACCTGGTGCATCTTGGAAAGAATAAGCAGTCAATGTGCCAGATGCCATCCAAGGCACTTAATATCCCTGCAGCTTATTTGGGGGATCTAGGGACCTAAAGAGCAATTCTGAGCACCTCCTTCTCTTTGTACCACTCAAACCTACAGAAATAGTACAGATTTTGCAAATTTTAATTCCTCAAATATCCCTTCAAGTTCTTTGTGACTCAGTACAAGGAATACTAGGAAGCTGAAGCTATTTGGTGAACTAGAACATAAAGTGTTAATAAATTAGGAAGATATTACTAAGCAATAATGCCATAGAAGTAGGGACAACAGGCTGCTTCCAAAAAATTCCCTGATCAAAACAATTAAGAACAGTAGGTACAGGTTTTTCATTTCATTGCATCACCAGATTAAGAACTATTTCTTACTTTTGTGTTTTGCCTAGATTCTCTTTGTTTTTTTCCTGATAAAGTAATTGCCATTACCACCTCCCTGACACAATTTTAGGCTAAATAAGAAAAACAAGTGCAAGCAATCATAGCAAAAGCTGCTTAGCCACAGCCTCCACAACAAAAGATGAAGTAGAAATTGCCAGTGAAAGTGGTTGAAGTACTGCCCAGCAAGCATCTCAGGGAGCTGAACGAGGCTATGTGGGTACTAGCAGCCAGGGGGAACAAGAGAAAAAGGAAACATGTTAAAAATCTAATGAATAAGCAACTTCAGCTTTCATAAGCAAATCCAAGTTTTATTTCTGCAGATAAACCAGTGCTCAATTTTTCATCATCATCATCAACCTCCCAGTGTGCTAAGCTTCTCAACTGTTTGATAACCATTAGGGTATTTTATTTAATAGGTTAAGATTATTTTTTTTTTCTCAGTAAGACTATAGAGGCTTAAGGCAGGAGAGGTATTAGATACTTGCGTGAGAGTGTACAGGCATTTTAAATTCGTGTAGCAAAGGAGGGAAGGGACTCCAAGCACCTCTTCTGGTGAAATCACTGCCATTCTGGGAAATGTATCCCAAGGCACAGGAGTGAGCTCTGCTTACTGCACTGGACCTATGAAGTTGCTTAAACCAAACTTTTGACAGCCCAAGTTCCTTATTTTTGGAGTTCCCAATCTGAGAAATAAGAGATGATTTGCAAAAGTAACAAATACCAAGAACTGCAGCTGAGAGTGACTAAAGCTTTGAACATATCAAGAGGTGTATAAAGCTAAACACACTGAGAAATCTGCATCCAAATGCTAGGAATGCACCCCAGGCCGGAAGAGAGCTGATGACTTTGCCTTGGTGTGCCCTTGTTTTGGATGTTTCTAAGTGACCACTGCACCGTCCAAGCTGGAAAATGATACTGAAGTAAACTCAATAATAATTTCAGAGCCTTTAGTTTCCTGGGTAAGCGCACTAGAGATTCCTACAGCATGAGTTAAATAAGGCCTTAAAGCCACACAGGGAATACAGAGGATAAAATAAGGCATTTAATAAAATATGTAACATTTCCTTGGTTTTTCCCCTAACTGAAAGAAATACAGCTGCTTCTGCACTTCTTAGAATCAAAACCATTGTGCAATAGTGGCAATTTATACTCCTTTCTTCACATACTCAAAAATTATTTTTCATCTCTTTAGGCACAACTAAATGAAGGATCAATACAAGCTCTTTTTTTAATCCCATATATATATCTATATATCTATATATATCTATACATATCTAGGGCCCAAACCTCCTCAGCTTTAACATATTTTTCTGTTGCCCATTTCTTACTGATGGCAGAACTTGATCTCTACTGAGAGTGCATTGTTATAAATCGCTCAGCTAAAAGAAACTGTCCTGATCTGTCAAGTAAACCCTGTGGCGTCTCCCTTGTTAGTACTGAGCTGCCAGTTACAACAATTCACATATGTACAGCCAAAAATTCCACAGAAATTGGTTCTGGGCCAAAGCAGGAAATCATCTTTGACAAATGAAACAGAAAGTGATGCTATTAGAAATGTATCTATTTAGTACCTTCTCTGATTTGCCCTATTACACCCAAATATAAACATTTTATTGAAGCACCAACAAACCTTTTAAGTGTATCTATGATTAAGGAAAGAGAGGTAAGAGTTATTACTGGATTAACAATATTTTCCAATATTCAGAAAAATAGAATATTCAGCTGTAAACCCCACCGAGATTCTTAAACCAGAGCAAAACCAGTCAAGTTATTCACAAGGTCCTTAGGCAGTTTACAGGAGAAGTCTCTGACAAGTCTCTGCAAGATTCTGGGGAGTGTTCCAAGGAGAAAGAGAAATCACCTGACTTCTTGGTAATCGTGTGGATAAAACACAATATTAATCTTGGAGGAGGTTATATTTATTGTTGAAACAGAGAATAAGAGATGTTTTTCAGTTATTTATATCAAGTCTCTGATGGTGCTCTACAATAGAAATGCCACTATTTATTGTGGGGAGGTAATTCCCTGTAAGGTAATGGCAAGGACACAGCAGCAAGTGATATATTTTTAAACAATTTAATGCTCTACACTTCAGTCAGCAATTAAGGAGAATCTTAACATATTTCATAAATGTTTTTCCCGTGTAAAAACCTGAAAACCAAACCACAATTCATAAATTCAGTGTAACTATCTTTTCATCTGGGGCTGTTGAAGCAGTATTTGAGGACTTACATCACCTTTAGGGTGTTGCTAGTGATTCCAGTGTTCAAATAATTTGCAGTTAAGTTAGAACTCCCAAAAAGGATTGAAAATAGGACATTTTGTTCTGTAAAATCCTAGAAAACACTGGAAGCTTTTAATGAGGTTTCACTTGGATGCATTTATTTTAAAACAAGGAAGAATTATTTTCTAGTAAACCCCAAATGTAGAAATTCTTGGTTTGACCAATGATTCCTCTAGGGACCAAGGATTCTTTTGAGTTCTTAATTTGCTGTAAAAGAAAATGATGAGCCATAAAATACCTTGAATAATCACACAGCATAATTTCATATAGCTTTTTAGAGAATTTACCAAAACCATTTACATGGTACAGTGATAGTCTCCTGTGGGATTATCTAATGGACTTTGTTAATAATCCCTACAGAGATCCTCCTTCCAGTGGAGATAAGCACTGGAAGGAGGGAGAACTAAGGAAACATTTATCTGTTTTAAAATCAAAACACAAAACACATGTTCTGCTTCTTTTCCAGTCATTTTATCACTCATGTAGTCAGTTAGCAGCACTAGAATAGTAAATCAGATACCTAATGCTGTGAAAGGCTAATCGTCACTTCTCCCATCAAGAAGTTTTATCTGATAAGGGACATTGCTCAGTTACTTTCTGGTGCCTTGGAATGAAAATGCAATGTCTTAGACAATACAGAATTACTAAATTCAAACTACCAGATTAGCTGGCAGAACTGCTGAGAGAGGTGCAAGAGGAGCTGCTGCAGGAGCTGAGATGGATGATCTGGCAGCCAGGAAGATGCAAGAGCTGCCTGCACTGCTGAAGGCTCCTGTCAGTGAGTTCCGGGAGCTGCTTCCGAGGCAGAAGCCCTCTGTGTTTGAGTTACTATTAATATATGGCTTGTAAGATAAGTGCATGTTGGTACAGGAAATGAAGTCGAAGTCAACTTCAGGTATGCACATAATTATTTAATAATTGTATCTCATGATAGCTTTCAAAAAGTTTGTATCTCCTTGGAGAGTGTTGGCTATCATGAGCCATCCCATCAAATTACAGGTGCCTATTCAGTTTTTCTAGTGGCAGTTTATTGTACTTACTAGCAGGCTGTACAAGTTGCTTTAACACTACCAAGGCCAAAATATGACAATCAAAATATTAACATAATTAGTCATTAAGCACACCTTTCCTCCCTTATAATCCTACTAAGAACAGCTTATCAGTTTTTCTTACCTATTAGGTATTGCTTTGTTCCAATAAATCTTGCAGAAAGCTGCTTTCCAGTTGATATTTTCAAAAAGTTCACCTTGGTAGCTTCTGTACTTACTCAACAGATACAATCTGGTTTAGTTAAATGTTTTAGAAAACACTAGGGAGTTATTATTTTGCAGGCTTATTTAATGCTAGTAGCTAGTCAGATCTACATATGGCTGTGATTAATGAGATCTTCCTCGACCCTCCACTTCATACTAAGATGTCCAGACCATTGTTGTGAAACCCTTACCCCTTTTCTGAAGTTTGGTTGTCTTGTTTCACTTCCTTAACTGCTGCATAATGCATCTGCATTTTAAATTAAGGCATGAAAAATTTTTATCATGGAATCATAGAATATCCTGAGTTAGAAGGCACCCATAAGGATCATTGAGTCCAACTCTTGGCCCAGCACAGGACAGCCCAAGAAGTCACACACCCTGAGAGTGTTGTCCAAACACTTCTTAATCTCTGTCAGACTTGGTGCTGTGACAACTTCCCTGGGGAGCCTGTTCAGTATCTGATCACCCTCTGGAGGAAGAACCTTTTCCGAATATCCAACCTAAATCTCCCCAGACACAACTCCAGGCCATTCCCTTGGGTCCTGTCACTGATCACCACAGAGAAGAGATCAGTGTGTGCCCCTCCACTTCCCCTTGTGAGGATACTGAAGGCCACACTGAGGTGTTTCCTCAGACTCCTCCAGGCTGAACAAGCCGAGTGACCTCAGCTGCTCTAAGGGGCCGAGTTACCTCCACTGCACCAACAGCACATCCACAGTCTTGTGGTGCTACCGCCTGCCCTCGCAGCAGTCCCCTCACACAGGCACAAGGCTGCTGGCAGCGGGGACAGCACTGGTCGGGCTGTGGGTGTACGCCAAACGCGGCACGCAGGGGTGCTCTCATACTTGTACACGTATGTTCACCTTTCCCTCCACTCCTTCTTCCTTTCAGGGTTTGTATTCAGCATGGGACCCCAGCGGCCGTGACCCGGCTGGTGCGTGTGGCGAGCCCTCGGGGCGGACAGCTGACCGCGCTGAGGGCCGGGG
>VZRF01001342.1:443503-458886 GCA_013396875.1 Vireo altiloquus
CCGCCCGGCCGCTCCGGCCCCGGCCCGGCCACAGGCACCGCCGCCCCTGGCCGGAGGGAGGAGCGGGTGGCCCCTGGTCTCCCAGGCGGTGCCCGGTGAGGCGCAGCCGCCGCGGGCTGTGGCGAGGGGCAGCCTCCCTCCAACCCCGCAAGGCCGGGCCGGAGCCCGGCCCCTTTTCCCAGCTGCGGGCCCGGGAGCCGCGGGCCGGGATGAAGCAGGTAGGGGCGGCGGGCGCTGCGGGCGGGGCGCGGCTCCCCCGGGCGCTGCGCGCTGACGGGCTGCCGCCGCAGGCGCTGGTGGACGACACCGAGGATGTGTCCCTGGATTTCGGGAGCGAGGAGGAGCTGGCGCTGCGGAAAGCGCGGATCAGGTAACGGCGCGGAGGCCGCAGCATCGCGGCGCCCGGGCCCGGGCGGCCCTGGCTGTTCCGGTGTGCAGAAAACTCCATTTAAACACTTCATTACGATTTTTACAGGGAGAGGGTGGTCAAGCCCTGACACAGGCTGCTCGGGGAGGCTAGGGAGCCTCTGTCCGGGAGATGCCCGGGCTGCAGCAGGCGAGGCCCGGTCCCGCTGTCCGGCATCACCCGGTCACTGGAAATGAAAACCTGACACACCCAACATCCCAACGCCAAGCAAACAGTGCTTTAGTTAGAGCTGGAGCAGTGGAAAGGGCTCTCAGCTCCAGCAAAGCCCGCTTTGGAGCAGTGCTCAGGCATTGCAGTGCACACCTGGCTGAACAGCCACATAGCTGCAATAAAACTGCCATGATTTTCCCACCACGGGCATATCATGCTGTGTGAAATATAAAATATCTTATGCTTGTAGATGTTACTCGAGAAAACCCAACCTGTTAATTCACCTCATCTGTCAGGCTAAGTAGTCTACCCTTGGGTTCCTCATCAGAGGTGTCACTCTGCAGCTCTGGCCATACAGAGGTCCAAGGTGACAGAGCTGTTCATTCAGTGGCTTTTGATGAATCTCCAATCAAAGACTGTGAAAGGAAGAGTTTAATGTCAAAAAGAATTAGGCATGCACTGATCAATAATGTATATAATCAGCTTTGATTTAGATTGCTTTCTTCTACCTTGCCCCAGTTTGGTCTGCTCCATTACAATAATAATACTTCTTGTAGGTGTAAACAAAGAAATATAATAGATGTTAAACCTGATACAACATTAGCTGAGATAACAAGCAATCATGTACTTTAACAATACAATTACTCTCTTTTTCTAGTGTCTAGCAAAGCATTTCTGCCCTTGCACTGCTTTGGACTTTGTAATTACTTGAGTCAGCCCTGACATAAGATTAGCCTTCCCAGAGTTGCCTTGGTTTTCCACCTTAGCAGCAGCACTCTTTTTAAATGAAGGTTTATATTTTGGTGCAATCTTGGAGAACATAGCCTAAAGGCTGGGAAATACAGGTTAGAAGTACCTTGATCACATGAGCCACAGATTCTGTCTGAGGGGCCAGACTAGATGAAGCATGAAGTGAAACCACCCTGAAACGTTTGTAGGTGGTCCACAGCACCAGGCACTTTACTCCAGAGATCCTAGAGATTTCTCCTGGTTTATGCTATTCAGTAATACAGCACAGGTAAAGTATCAGCAAACCATACTATTTTGTGATCCACTTTGTGTAGACACTGGTTTCATTAGAGACAGCTTTTCTTTCTTGCCCTCAAGTCAATATTAAAAGATGATGTTATATTGAAAATTCATCTGCTATAGAATGCAGAAATGAAACTGCTTACACTGGTCACATGTTTGTCTTTATATTTCTTAAGAAATGAGCCTGGAACACACCTAGGTGCAGCAAAATTTTCTTATTAGAGGGCATAACAAGATGTTCTAATAATTTGTCTTTAACTTTATCCCGGTTTTGTGTATCTTGAATTTGGTTAGAATTTGCATAGGCTATGACAATTGTGCATTTGTGATTCTCTGAGTTAGGTGCAAAAGGGCTCCTTAAAATCAAAAGTTTAGTGGCTACTTTCCTAAGAAATTGGAAAAAGATAACTTCAATTCATTGCAGTACCAGAACTTTGGATCTGGAAGTCGGGAGCATATGATTGCTTCTTTTACAAATCAGCCAGGAAACACAATGATCAAGCCAGAGAAGAGAGCCCATTTATTTAAAATTTGCCTTAATGTGTTTTGAAGTATCAGACAGAAAAAAACCCCAAACCCCAGCATGTATAGTGCTGCTGTGGCAGTTCTGTTCAGGTACCTGGAATGATTATCCTGTAGTTCACTGGCATAGTTTAAGCCTGATCCGAATTTGATTCTTTAACATGTAATGCAACTAAACTATAGCTGGCTCCTATCCTAACAGGCATCATGCTCACAAACTGAACAGAGGTTATTGTGACAAGGTAAATGGCAGTCACTGAGCCTTGAGGCTCCAGTTCTACCTTACATGGATGTTTAGATGCAACAGGAAAACTACAAGTCCAAGCAAGTGGGTTTCTGTGCTTTCAGGAGCAAAATTATGTCAAGCTGAGCCAGTGCAGAGTTGCAGTTTCCTTTATCCTTTCCATAGTCTCAGTAAATGCTCGGCACTGTAATAAATGAGAGCTTCTTGCTCTTTTTTTTAAGTAAATACCCTTCAGTGTTTGATACTGGAAGAAATTCAGCATCCCAACAGTAATCCTGTTGTAATCCAGTATTACTGCTGAATCTGCCTTCCAAAAGGAAACATGACTTCTCCAAAGTTACTGCCACATTTGAAGCACTGATCCATTAGAAAAGCTCAGGCAACACTGGTGTGCTTTGGGGTTGTGATCTATGAAAGCTGCTCTTGACACAAGGTTACCACTTACATAATGGACTCTTCCATCTTCTTGACCAAGATCAAGGCTTGAAGCAGCAAGGCACTCTCTGTTTTAGCCAGTTCACAACATCCCCTCCACCCACCTGGCTGCTTATGACAGAAAAAGCCCCTGTTATTTAAAATGTCACATGTTCAGTTTTAAGTCAGAAGAAGTTTTTGGAAAGTTTGAAGTTCACATGGGCATGACCAGGAGTAAATATAAACTACAACTGTGCATCATTCTTCCCTCTCCAGTCATGTGTGTACTACAAGCACAGTACTGCCATTAGAGAAGGTTAAACACCAGAACAGTTAAACAGCTATAGAGTAATAATAGAACAATAAGGATATTTAAGTTGTAATAGTTATTATACTTATATTAACTATAAGTTTATAATAAGAAATTCTGTATGTATCATATGTCTCATTTTATTAAACACAATAATAGAATAACATTTAATAGTTAAATAATTGATTACGCCCTAGGCCATACTTTTGTTAATTTGCCATACTGTTAATTGTTCACAGAGAGGTAGGAGCTTAATGAGACAGTTGTTGACTTAAATATCTAATTCAGGTATTTCGTTCACAGAGCTTCAAGGAAGAAGTTAGTTAACTGCAGCAGCCTGTAGGTAATTCTCACTTTCAACTAATTAACACAACTGTACAGAGTAAGATTTTTACTTGGCATATTACCCTGAAAATGGTACTGTGCTCATTACAGCATTCTCCAGCCTGCCCATCCTGTGCAGGCCAATATTCCATGTCACAATATTCAGTTACTCCTTTAACTGAAATTTCTCTTTCTTTTGTTACAGACAAATACTGTTCAATGAGAAAAGCATAAATACAAGTGAAATTAATAAGCAATAATTCAGAAGAACGGTTAGATTGCCAAATCATTCTGCCTGTCTAAAAGGAAGTGTTTGGGTTTAGACATTAAATATGGAAGTTCCTTTTGTCTTAAAGCAGAAAGCTACAATTTTTTTTTCGTTTCAGAGTTCAAATTTTGTTTTCAAAACTGTTCTGAAAGGCATAAGAGCTCTTTCAATTCTTTTGTTCTTTGCAATGTTGATTCATTTCATGAATTAATGAGGATTTTACGGTTCTGTGTTGCACACAACCACTAAATTCCTTCACACGGTACCAAGGAATCTGGTGAACAGCTCCATATTTTGTTCTATCTTTGAGAAAGTTTTGACAGGAACACCACATTCCTCTTTTAGCTTTAGACTGAAGCTTGGCTATTGAAAATATCATTGCTTTGATAATGAAGATATACACCAACATTTGAAATAATAGCAGCTGCAAACCAAAATGCCATTATAAACTTGAAATAGCTGCGTAGTGCTACACTGTCACCAAGTACTGTAACATTTCTTCCTGTCCCATAACCTCATATATGCTCTTTGTTTTCTCTTTTCTAGGCACCCACTGGCCACCTTTTTCCACCTGTTTTTCCGAGTGAGTGCTATTGTTACCTACTTGTTCTGTGACTGGTTCAGCAACAGCTTTGTTGCCTGTTTTGTCACTATTCTCCTCCTTCTATCCTTTGACTTTTGGTCCGTGAAGGTAAGATGACCCTGAACAGTAATTACCTTGGAAAGTATTTTGTTTGTCATTAATTAAAACAGAAAAATTGAAATATGTATAATGACAGAAGTGAGAAAAATATTGCAATCTGTTGATGTATTAAATGACTAGCCCATTTTAATGAAGATGTTCACATATGTTTAGCACCATGTTTTCTATGCCTGACTACTAAGGTCTACTAATATGGTGAGAAAATTCCTTTGCCATAGGTAGATTTGTTTGTATGCTTTCCCCCTTAAAAAAAAAAAAAATTAAAGTAATACTGGCTTTCAGTAATGTTCTCAGTATTCCTCCTCTTTTACTGAGGAAATTTGTTTATTGGGTGTTTGTCCAGCTAACTGACTTGAAAAAGATACACCTTATAATATCTTATCTAAATAAGTGCTATTGTGCTAATGATCATATGGAAAGAGAACAGCCCTCTAAATTTGTAACTTTGCCCATCATTAATGGCTGTTGTACTCAAGCTGGCACAGCTTTTAGAAGTAATTTTAGTATTTGATAAAAGATGATTTTTAAACATGATTGTCTTTTTTATTTTTTCTATTTTTAACTGTTATACTGACAAGTGACTTGTGCTACTGATTAATGCAAATAATGGTTTCATCACTAGAATGTGACAGGAAGACTCTTAGTTGGTTTGCGTTGGTGGAACCAGATTGATGAAGATGGAAAAAGTCACTGGATGTTTGAAGCAAAAAGGGTAAATATATTAATAGAAGTAGGCACAGGGCAAACAGAATCCATAGGAAATTTGAAAAGCTGATACCAAGTCAAATAAAGTAACAAATAGAGCACCTTTGTAACAGTTACTTTTTATCCAGCTTCCATAGAAAACAATGTCAATATTCAGGTGCAAGCAGTGGTTTGTCACATCCTGGAAGCATTCAGGGCTTAACAGGTCTCACAACATTGTCACCATATGGATTAGCAGAATAAATATTCATAGCACGGTGCTATAGGTATGAAATGTTTCTGGTAGTTCTATTTTATTTTCTAGTGAGAATATCTTGTAGTAAACACCTCTTCCCATAGATAGTCCCAACACAGAATCCTCTTCAGGAAAGATCTATATGGAAAGCAATGCTGAATAGTTCAGATTTAGTATTTTGAAGTTAATATTTTATTCATATTTATGGAATATGGTGGGAAAGAGAACGTGGATCACAGAGCATTCTGACACTGCCAGTGCCTCCCAAACAAACTGAAGGGAAAAAAAAAAAAGCCCTGTAGAACAGCATTGGGCACCACTGCCAGAGTCAAGGCTCAGGGTTTTGCTCTCACTTGCTGACATTCTCTCTGCAGCCCCACTGAGCCTGGCAGAGCAGCGCCCAGGTGCTGCTCAGTGGGACATTCTTTGGAGCCCTCCTTTGGTGTCCCCAGCCCGGCCGGGCTGTCTCGGTGAGCGGGGCTGCAGTGCCCTCTGCAGTGCCCTCTGCAGCCTCGGCTGTGGCTCTGGGGTGCCCTGAGCACCGAACACAAATTAATGTGCTTCCTCTAAGTCTAAGCGAGGCCTGAAGACAGAATAGAGGAAACCCTGCACAGAAGAGTACATGGAAAATTCCATATACTGAAAACCAACTCAAAAGCTTTTCAGTTTTCAGAGTGGAAGAGTCCAGAGGGTTTTCTTTTCCAGCTGTGATGCTTCTGTTTCAGAAGTTGGCACTAGAGGGCGTTGAGTGGTCTGAGGGTTGGAGTGAGATTTTGAATTTTGGAAAGACCAGAACCTTGTGAACAATCCTCTTGTTTCAGGGTGGGTTTTTTTTGTTCTTTTTTAAGTGTGATGAGTGATGAGCTACTCAGTGTAGATAGAGACAGGAGTTGTGCTGACCTGAAGCAATCTGTAAGCAGGGCTTTGCAGCCTGCTCTGAAGTTTTGTGCTCTCCCTGAAGAACAGAGTGAGCACGGGGCACAAGGCTGCCTCCTGCAGGTAGTGTGCCCAGCACTAGCATGACACGAGGCAGTTTCAAAGCCACAGTTCTTAATTCATGGAATGTCAGCAGAGTTCAGAAGCAAAACCAAAGCATTAGTTTATATAACAGTTAAATAAGCTTCATGCAAGATTTAAATTAAGCTAAGATACTGCATCTTTTTAGGAAAATGTGTAGAAATGTGCACTTCTATGAGAATTCTAGTCTGAACTAGAACCAACTGATAAAGCCTATGGATGAAAATGCTGTCATGTACAGTAGGACATCAGGAAGGAAACTGGGCATGAGCTACTTTTCAGTTGATCTTCTGTGCATATCATAAGTGAAATCTTCCTCCTCTGTTCGTTTGTCATTTATTGTGGGTTTTTGACTTTGTGACTCATAGCCTCTGTTTTTCCTTCCAGGTGCCTACAATAGCTGCCTCAACTGAGGCTGAAGCCCGAATCTTTTGGCTTGGTCTCATCATCTGCCCAGTGATTTGGACAATGTTTTTCTTTAGCACCTTGTTCTCCTTGAAGCTGAAATGGCTGGTGAGTCAAGGGGGTACTGAAGCCAATCTTGGTAGAGGGAAAACCCAGATCTGTTAGTTTTGAACCAAATCTTCCAACAGTACAAAAATTCTGCCAGCAGCTTCAAAGAATCCCAAGGAGTTTTCTGCAGTCAAGGAATGCACTCTGGAATGGATTGGTAATTTTTAGGTGCACTTCTACTGGATTATCAGATGTCAACTCCTTCATCTAGAGAACCTTAAGTGGTGGGCAAAATTATGGGCTTCTTTTTAACTGTAGCAACTTACTCTTGCCCAGCTTATTTTGGTGATATGAAACTAACAGGAGATGAACCAGAGATGTTGGTTTTCAGAGTTTTAGGTCTCCTGGGAAGGATTTTAGATCTCTGGTACCATTCCCTTTTGAAAGAACCAGCATCATTGGTTCTTAAAGCCTTGATAAATTGAGCTATAAGTAAGTATTTTATAAATACTCATAAGTCATCTACTTTAAAAAAAGGCCAATACTTTTTTCTAAATACAAGAGGAAATTTACCCCATATATTCATTACATTAAGGTATTTTTGTCTATGAAATCTTCATTTTCCCCTGTAAGTGCTTGGGTAATTGCCACACTATCAATTCTGTCAATCTCCCAGCCATGCTCAGTACCATTTCTTAATTCAGTCTGAAAAGATAAAAAGCACCTCTGACATGTGCAGCTACATAACCAGTAACAGCCAAGATTGCACAGTATTATTCAATTAAACAAGAAATTCAGCTATGGGCATTAATCAATTGCCAATCATTAACTGCTTTCTGGTGCTCGTAAAAAAGCAATAGTTAAAATTAAACCAGCACTCTTTGTTCATGGCTCCACCTTTATTTTTGAAAAGCAGAGATTGTTTGCTAAGCCAAAAGCTGCTTGGAGACAGAACTCTAAATGGCACAGGAGGCAGGTTGCCCAGGTGCTTGTAAAAGGCAAGTTACACAAATGAAGGTAAGATCACTTCTGGGAAACTGCTTCTGAAGGCTGAGAGAAACGTTTTCATCAGTTACTGCCTTAGTCACATTGGTTCCACCTGCTGCTAAGCCTGAAGCACCACAAAAAGAGCTGATTCTTTTCACTGCACATCAGTGCTAGATAGGAAATCCTATCTATGAATGCTCTTTGTAAATCATAGATCTTATTTGTATATAATAAGTTGTTTGTCAGCTAAACAGGCCTGCAGGTGTGCCATGTATCTGGGTGTAAAACTTTAAGCTCCGAATGGGGCTTAAAAAAAGTGAAATGTTTCTGGAATTTGTTGAGTAGGTCCTTTTTTTGAGCAAGTGCTTTAAGGAAAGTAATGAAGTCTTTCAAGATACAGACAAAAGTGGTATTGGTGTTTTGATAAAAAGACGTATTTTGTAGAAAGGAACTCTTGCATTTGACATGATTGGATGTCTCTGAAGGCCATTTATTATTGTGCTCTTACAGCAGATGTTTATGTGGATAGTGTGTACACACACGTGTGTATATCCCATCCAGTCAATGCACAGCCATGGATTTGTCCCTGCTGAACTGTCCACAGGCTCTTGTGATTGCTGGGATCTCCCTCCAAACTGCTAATTTATATGGCTACATCCACTGCAAGTTAGGGGGACAAAAAGCCATCAGCAGAGTAACCTCAAGGTTGTTTGGCACCGCAGATGTTTCCAAGAGTAAGTACTGATCTTCAGCCCGTGGGGTAGCACAGGCCAACCTGCTGATGCTGGCTCCTGTCAGGTCTCAGTTCCTGCAGTGAGTCCAGGGTGATCCTGGTTACCCACCAAGCCTCTCTGGCAGTGTCTCAGGGAAGGGCCATACCCCAGGTCACTTTGCTCCATGTTTGGAAGCCTGCTGAGCTCCACAACTGAGCTGCTTCCGAGCTCCACAAAGAATGTCTTTAAGTTAAATCCTTGGAGTTACTAGAATTCTAATGCCTCTGCTTAAGCTGGAAGAGCCATCTCCAATCTTCAGGCTTCCAGCTGGCAGCTCTCTGTATTTGTATGAGATCTCTGTGTCCCAGGTTATTCTTCCAGCCACGTGTGCTCTCTTCCCTTAACAGGACAGAGCAGACTTTCAGAAGATGGCACTGAAGAACATGGGAAGACAGGCACTAGGTAACCAAACCAGGAAGAGCTAAAGGATGAGCAGTAAAAAACATAATTCATGAAAGCTGTTCTTCATGGGAAGATATTTAGATAAAGCTCTTACAGAACTATGCCTGCATGAAATAAAAGTCATTTGTGTTTGAGTCTTTAGATCCTGGAAGGGTTAAAGCCTTTGTTACTTAAAAACTTCACCAAAAAGATGTTTGTGTGAGCATAGAGTGCTCATGGTTTACACAGAGCATGCTGCTTTCAGAAAAGTTGGCAACTAACCTCAGACTGTTGGATTATTTTAACCAAGAATTACATGTAATGAGAAGACAATGCTAATTTGTTTAACATTGGAAGTACAATAAACAAAATCAAACTGCCTTTCCCCTCTTGTACACAATACTCATTTTGTAGAGCTTTGAAATTACAATCCCAAAGGGTCTCTTAGTTATTAAAGATCCAGCATGTTTATTTTTTAATGTTCAGCTTTTGGTCAAACAGAAAACAAGTCAGGTGCCATGTTCACACACTACTTGTGTGAAGCTGGCAGTTATGTATAGTTATAACAATTATCTTGTTTTGACACCTGTAAAAAAAATAAACGAAGCAGTGCACTTGTACTATAACACTACCCTGGCTTTCCCACTGAAAGGACACTTAAATGATGTTATTCAGGGAGAGAGAACGAGCATGACAGCTCACCCTTGTGCAGCAGGCAGGACAAAGCTGCTGCACATGCTCCATGTCAACCCAGCATATTTTATACTCAACCTCCTAAATAAAATGTGTGTTGTATACTCACATCTTCAACTGCCACTTTCACTCAGGTTATTGGTACCATGACACTGGAAGCAAATGCACTTGATAATCCAGATGCAGACTCACTTTCACAGCTTTCTAGTGAGGGAAGAACTACAAGAATCTTGAATTACTGGAAAAAACAAAGGCGAGCCTTTATATTAAGAATTTATTTGCAGTATACAAAAAGAATACATTCCTTTATTAAATCAAGGCATAAGTTACTTTTCCATAATTAAACATGAACTACATTTTTGTTCCATTTACAGATTACATTATCTTCTCTTCTTGAAAATGGTGTTGTTCACAGTATTCCTGAATTCCTGTAAAATATAAGTACTGTATCAGTTGTATATCAGGAGTTTGCTGTTGCTGCATCTGTCCCCTGTAGGTACAAATATCTGAAGCTGGGCCTTCATTACACTGAAAGTGGTTTTAGGTATTTCCCAGCTGTATTTTTAAGCAGCACAGCACCAGCTCTTTAGGGAGTTTTTTCAT
Source organism: Vireo altiloquus (assembly GCA_013396875.1). NCBI lineage: Eukaryota > Metazoa > Chordata > Aves > Passeriformes > Vireonidae > Vireo > Vireo altiloquus. The sequence goes on from VZRF01001342.1 coordinate 453,745, forward strand.
GGGGTTTTTGTGTAATTAGTTAGAAGTGGAGGCATTGATCAGTCAGCTGCATCCCACTGGGTTATGGTGAGGACCCCTCCACACACCTGCTACAGAGCCTCAGAAGGTTTCTCTGGGCACAAGGACACCCCATCTTCTCTGAAAATGAAAGTCTGGCTTCTCTGAAGTCAAACATTGAAACCAGTTATCAAAGACAATGTCGTTACCGCTTCAAAAGCCAGTCAGAAGTGATGCCCAGAAACAAACAGGGTCTTTGCACCTGTTACTTTCAGAACTGCTGTGCACCTCTCTTGGTTTTATTATTTGTGGCAGAGTAACACGAGCCTGTTTAACACCTTTGTATATTGCAGCAGTGCTTGGAACCAAGGGGATTTATTTGCACAGTGATTCTCAGACTCACTTTGAATGATATTCCTGTAAGATAACGTAGCTGGAGACTCGGGTGCTTCAGCCAAGAAAGACTGGCCTCTGTCACAACTTTTTCCTTGAAGGACAGAGAAAAAACACAGAAGCAAAGCAACAGGAAAAGATGAGCTTTTCTTTTTTTGGCCTTTACCTTGTTCCAGTTACACCTTTTCAAACTGCCACCTGCATCTATTCCTTTTAGGGAAGTCCTGACATCAGTAATGGGACTAGAAATGCAGTGTACAGTTTGACAGGAATAGTACTAGCAGAAACCTCCAGTTGGGAGTAATTTGCCCAGCTAGTGGACAAAGAACCATGTGTACTCATGACCCACAAAAGAACGTGGGCAATGCCAGTAATAGTGAGGTTAAAGCACTGGTTTTAATGGTTAACATCTACAAAATAGTCTTTGAAGTAGTTGTGGTTTTCTTCAGTCTGCTTTTCCAGGTGATTACACCAAAGAGAAAGACATGTTGTATTTCAGGTAGGATTACAAAGCTGGAAAGATGCAGCATGCAATCTTAACTGATTAAGGAAAAGTTAAGGATATTACCCCAGCACTTCCCTCATTCCACATCATGCTATGTCATAGTTCCAGTGACTTTTGACTCAAAAAAACATTCTATCTAAAAGTGCTAAGAGACATCAGTGCTAAGAGACATCAGGGTTTTCCAGCAGTAACAAGAGTATAGGAGGAACAGCTTGCTTTAAGTGCAGTAACTTTACCTATCTGTGGATCCAGAGGCACTTTACCCAGGAGGGAAACATTCAAGTTCTGGCACATCTTCTCTGCACCACCAGTAGTGGGGGGAAAGATCTGAGATTCATTCTGGGACAACATGAAAATTAGAGTTAAAATACCACAATTCTGAGAATAAGGCATTTTTGGAGCAATGTTTGATATCCAAGCAATGCCAGGGGAAAAAACTTGTAATACAAAGGCAGCCTTACCTTACACTTTGGACACACAAAGCCACTCATGTTCTCCACAACACCTATGATGGGCAGCTTCACTTTGCGGCAGAAATTGATCTCCTTCCGAACATCCTGAAGTGACACTTCCTACAAATACAAGCAAACACTGGGACTTGAACTGTAATGTTTCATGCTGAATCCATTCAATTATCTCCTTAAAGCTACTTTATAATGACTTATTACTCCTGTCCTAGTATTTTTAGGAACACAAACCTGTGCTATGAGCTCTATCAACAATTCTATGAGTAGCAACAGAGCAGGTACAACAGCTCAAGCCTACTGGATGTGGTTCTGTTTTGAAATCTGATTTAGTCAACATTCACCCCTATTTATGTTTCATCTCCTATGTTCATCTCGTATGTTCTTTAAATGCAACTTTTTCACAATTGCATTTTACAGAAGGACCCTTGGCATTCTCCACAGAGCAAGGCCAAGAACCACCAGGCTTACACTTGTGACCTCTTTTCAAATTATATATAAAATATCCTCTCCTCAGAGTTTTCACAAATGTCTGACCTCATTCATTCTCCTGTTCCCCCTTCTTCCTTCATCACCTCTCTAATACTGTCCTCAACACTTCACTTCCTTTATATGTTATCGTGTCCTGTGCTGGTTTGATCTCCTGTTCCTTTCCAAACCAGACACAAAACTAGACACTCTGTTTGAAGTGTTTTCAGTTTCAGCTTTCCAAGAGCTGATTTATCTTTTAAAAATTCACATGACAAAGTTGCCTACTTTGGTGGGTCACCTGGAGGTGACAAGCAACTTCACAGGTGTCAAAGAGTGCACAGCTTAAAAACAAAGCTTCTTAGGGACATTCTTCTGAACATTAAGCCATTGGTGAGTAAATTACAGATCCACAACTATGTGAGCTCTGATTCTGAAGTGAAACACTGCATTTCCTTTCACCACACAGATCACAACAGCTTTTGATTGTGAACTGCTGTCGTTTAGTGACCCACTTGGATTCCCACCCACCTAACCCACAGAGCAGCCAGCTGCAGGCACAACACAACAAAGATTTCCCTGAGATTCTGAACCCTCAGGTTTCTGTGAAATCAACAGCCTGTAACCCAAGGACTGCCTTGAGCTGCCATGATGCCTCCCCAGTGGAATTTTGGCTCATACCTGGGGGGTGGTGACGATGACAGCACCGTCGATGTGGGTGGCACTGAGGTACTGCACGATGGACAGGTGCTCATCTGATGTTCCTGGGGGTGTGTCCACGATCAGGTAATCCACTTCACCCCAGTCCACATCACGCAGAAACTGCTTGATCAGCCCTAGAGGAAAGGAGAATAATGTGGAAATCTTCCTGTATTTCAAATTTCAGGGTCTTAGCTTACTACCCTATCTTTACATTATTAAACAAGATCATGATATTTATGTACTTGAAACCTTTCAAGTTTTTACTGCTGAAAACACTCAATACATACCATTCTTTTTTGGTCCTCTCCAGATGACAGCATCATCAGGACTACTAAGCAAGAATCCCACTGACATGACACCTAAGTTTTCTTCAACATACTGAAAGAGAAGTAGAGAAAGAGAACAGTCAAGAAAGAGTAGAGAAACCAACTCTGAACCTCTATTTTACAGAAAAAGCAGATGAGGGGGAAGACATTATTGAAATAAAGGCAGAGAACCTTATCTTTTATCACAGGGCATTAAAAACCACTTGTGCAACACTCACCAATGACACTAAGACTAAAAAAATGAAATTGTTAACAGCAGTTTATAGTATCACTGGAGACACTGCAAGGAAAAAAGCAGCTTTCCCTCTCAGCACCAGCTGCCTTTTTAACAGCATGCACACTACAGGTGATCTTTAGACAACCAACACTCCTGCAAAACCTTCTCTGCATTTTCTGAAGATTAATAAGGCTTTTCTTGGATGCAAGAAAAAGGCTGCCACAGAAAAGACAATGCATGACGCAGCTGCATGATACTCCAAAATAACAAACCTGAGTAACTTTTTATTTATAGCCCATAGTAGCAAAGACAGTAAACATAAAATAATAAAACTATTTTAGAAATATAGTATTACTGCTGTTAACAAAAGAAATTTAACACTCTGATCTAAATAGTCTATATCCCGATTCTATATGACATGCGTCTCAACTTTATAGATCTATTCTATATTCTATAAGATCAGGATGTATATTCTATAGAACATGGATATATGCTATATAGATCTATAGAATCTGGACGTACAGACTCTATGTCCTAAATCTGTCGATTCTCTAGAATCTGGATATTGAAGTCATTAGATAACAGGAGTACCCCCTGCTCCTCCCTTACTCATTTTTCACTCTAGAAGATGGTGCCCAACCCAATCACACCCAATGAACTCCCTGAAACAGCTGCAGCAACTCACCACTGGAGACCATCCAGATCCACTCTGATGAACCTGAAAATTGAAGTGATACACGAAATAAATAAATACAGATGTTACATAAAACATAGACATAAGTCAAACCTGAGCAAAGAGCTCTCCTGCCTGCAGAAACAATCCTGCTTTATTGGGGTAGCTGAGGTAAAAACTACATGAGCACCAGATCTCCATTAATAAGTCAACAATAACTGTTCAACCCTTCTTTAAGTTTAGTCATTACTTTCTGTATTTGTAACAACTACTCAAGGGCTGATAAAGCACATCATGCTTATACTACTCAGGTTTAAATTATCAACATTATGTGGCTGATAGGCAATGGAAGTTGGTTTGCAGAACCACTCATCCTGAAAGCAGATGACTCTTTTGCAAAATACATTATGCTGAACTTCTCCATTTCACCTCACTTCCCTACCATTTCACTGCCCCACATTTCTCATTATGCACTCATTTTAGAAGCTCTACATCCAAAAAAACTGAATAAGCTAATGAAAAACTGAGAAGAAATCCCTTAAGCAACACGTCTGAGCGTTCACTTACCTGTTCTCCTTCTAGACCCATCATTTTAGGGATCGACGGCCCACAGATATCTATGTCCAGCAGAGCAACCTGGAAAACAAACCAGCCAACCTGCCCCACTGCAAATAAGGTAGCACAGGGCTGTCTCCAATGGCGATCTCATGCAATGAAATCACACCAGCGGGGTTCATACAGGAAAGTCAAACCTTAACGAGCAGGGGCACACGATCGGTACCTGCCGGCAGGTGCTCGGCCCTGCCCGCTCCGGGTCCCCGCCGCTCGTCCTCTCCCCGCCCTCTGCCCACCTGCTTGCTCTCGTCGGCCGCCAGCCCGTGCGCCAGGAGGGCGCTGAAGGTGCTCTTGCCCACGCCGCCCTTGCCGGACAGCACCAGCACCGTGTGCCGCACCGCCCGCAGCCGCGCCCTTAGCTCCGCCACCTCCGCTGCGGAGACACCGCGCAGTCAGCGCGTCCACACCGCGCCGCTCCCCGAGCCGCCCCCCTCACGGCCGCTGCACTCACCCGGGTCCGGCCCGGCTGCGCCAGCCGCGCACAGCCCCTGGTTGGGGCATCCCTGGCAGGCGGCCGCTCTGCCCGCCTGAGCGCTGCCGGTCCCGGGGCACTCTGCAAAGGACAGCGAGAGCTGGGCCGCGAGTGCCGCAGGCGGGGAGCCCGTCCCGCCCNATAGCGCTGCGTCACTTCCGCCGCCACCGGGGCGGGGCCTGGGGCCCGCGCTGCCCAGCCGCTGCCGGCGGGGGGCGCTGTTGCCTGGCCCGGTGACCCGGTGGCACCAAGGAGGGAGCTGGTGACACCCCCAGAGCCCCGGTGACATTCTCCAGAGCCCCCTGACACC
>VZRF01001342.1:459040-517033 GCA_013396875.1 Vireo altiloquus
CGCCGGTCCATGAGCCACGGCAGATTGAGCTCTGACAGCCGCGTGCTTTTAAAGCCAGAGTGGAATTGCTCCACTAGAAGTGCTGTCGGCCGAAGCAATTGACAAGGAACGGCACGGAGCCATGTCGGTACCGCAGCCTGGTGCTCCCGGTGTCGGCCCATGGCGGAGCTGAGCCCCGGGGTTGTGTGCTCGTTCCCCGCTCGGCCGCTGGAAGGAGCTGGGATCCGGGGCTGGGCCGAGCCCCGCACTGCGCTGTGCCGTGCCAGGGACAGCGTTACACAGTAATGCACTTCACTGTTGTGCTTCGCAACTTTCATACCCAGGGGATTATGTTTCCTTCCAGCAAAATCGTGCTGTTGCGGTATTTCATGGCAATTCTGAGTATATTAATTCTGTATCTGGCTGACAGACAGTTTCCATTAATTTAATGGGTACATTTATTTATAAGATTATGCTGCCTTAACTTGGCCAATCAACTTCTGAGCAATTAGATGGTCACTGTGCTTGGTACATAAAAAATAAGAAAATAACTTTCCATGCCAAGGAAGTGTGCATCAGCTGGTGATGCAGTCTGGACCCTATTCCTAGCCACTTTATCCTAGGCACTCTCCTATGGCTGCCTGAGCACAGCCTTGTCCTCTCTTCTGCTCCTAACATCCCAGCCTAGGTGCTGTAAAAAGGATATTTTCCTGATCCGAGCACAGCTGGGAGTCTCAAGTACTCCCATTTCTGACAGATTAGTCCCAAAACTTGTTTGTTTTAACATTCAAGTGTGTAAGATCATTTTAGGTGGTCTCACCTTGGAAATAGAAAAGATTATTTGTCAATATTGGGAAAGGTACCAGCACATCCTGGTATTAAATCTGTTATCTTTTTTGGGACATAGCACTCAACAACTGCAAGCTTTTTAGAAAGAACGCTCTGGGAATTAAAAAAAAAAAACCAAACAAGCCAAACATAAAACCAATAATTGTCCACCTACAAAAAAACAAAAACAAAAAACCAAAACCCCAAAGCAAAGCAAAAAAAACCCCCAAAACATTAAAACAAAACAAAACAAAAACAACAACAACAAAAACAAAAATCTGAAAAAGTGTTTCGTTAAAGTCTTTGAGGAGCTTTCAAGCATATTTACCTCAGGTGAAAGGTCAACACCACTGGATACTTCTGCAGCTCCTGCTCTTAATGCTCTGTAATTACCTTCCATGGGAAACTAATGAACAAAATGCTATTTGGAAGTGGAGACAAATATTTAAGCGAATTCAGATGTCTGTGACAGGAGGAACTGGCCAGTAAGACATATCTGAGAAGTTGTACTGTGCCTCACCCTTGAAAAAACTGGCTTGGTGTGAGACCATAGCCCAGTACAGCACTTTAGGTGTGTGCTTCCTGTCCAACATATGGATTAGATTCACTGATGTCAGCAAGACTTTCCACATTTTAAATTGAGGTCCGTGTCCAAATATTTTTCTTTTGGGCTCAACAGATCGTTTCCCAATCCCAAGGTTATATAGATCATTCCCCACAAAAAGCACCAAGAAGGAAAAGTGAGTTTCTTCCTCAGCACCCCTCTTTCTCTGAGCCCGGGAGGGCTCCTCATATGGGGCTCTCTAGGCAAACAACAGGCTTTAGGGGTTTTCAGTGTGGCATTTCTGGTCACCTTTGATCCAGTTCTATCCCCACATCAGGCAGATTGATTGACCAATTGACAAGTCCATTGAGGAGACAGCAATATTTTCCAAAAATGCCAATATATCTTCTGTCTTCCCGATGTTTTGGAAAGCAAGGCTTTGTCTTTCTTTATCCTTATTACTCTGATTCTAGCCCAAGGTCTGCCAGGACATCACTGCTTTTGGAAGAGCCGAAGGAGATGAAGTTACACCAAAAATTCCTTGAGAGTAAGAAAGCAGAGATAGAGCAATGTATTTCCCTCCTTGTGATCAAGATGAGCAGACATGCTTAAACATATTTTCCAGTAATGTACAATTTGAATTATACTAAGTGAATCTGTCCCCTGAAACAGGAGAGATGGGTAAAGCACAACTCTGGTCTGCCTTTTTCTTTCTCACAGCAGTGCTGGCATGAAGGTTCCCCCTGAACGCCTCCTTTTTGCACTGAGGCTTTCCCTCATGCTGCACTACTACCTTGTGGTTGTCTGTCATTACAATGACAAACTTTATTAAAAGCCGTGTGTTAAATACTCTTCTTCAGTGAACTCACACTAGAGGCCAGTGGAGACAGATGGTAGAGCAGCTCCCTCTAGCCAAAATTACAGCACTGAGCGTTTTCAAGCCACTGTAAATGCCAGCAAACTCTAACATGAAGCATTATAGGAAGCTAATGAAAACAGTTATTAGCACAACAGCATTAAACGTGGTTTAGATTAAGGTAAGTCTTTCTCAGCATCAACAGATGGGCACAGCATGACCTAGAGCAGGGCCTTTTTGACAAAAACTCTTTCCCATTTTATTACTGAGAAGTGCTTTAACCTGAGGAACACACTGGACAGCAATAGCTTTTACCCTGGAGTGCAGAAAGCAGCTAAGACATGAGTATGAGTGGTTACTGGAGCCTTCCCTTTGAGTCTCCCTGCTGTAGCAGGAGCCTGATTGAGCACAGGCCCTGCCCTTACATTTGAGAAGGATGTAGGAAGAAGTGGTTTCTCTCTCGCAGGGCCCTGCTTTGCCTCGGTGTGAGACCCTCCCCCAGTTATTCCCCCCTGCTCCCGTGGCTCCTTTGGAAGGCAGCAGTGGCACCCAGCAGGGCTGTGCACTGAGCTGTTTTCTCAGAGCCAGCTGTGCTGCAGCTGCCTCCTCACCCTCCAACTCCACTGGGCAGCATCCCCTCTGGCTTTTACACTGTTCTGTGCCTTTCAGGTTACAAACTCACATCGAATCAGGTAAAAATCCAGCTGAGGTGCAATGCAGCAAACAGCACACCAGAGTTCATGTGCTGTGTGTAAAAGAGCTGGGATTATTGGGACATCAGTGCATTTGGCACAGCCTCAGTGTTACAGGCTGACAGAAAATTACTGAACTAAATGCCCCAACAATGTATGCAGTTCTAAAATTGTTGATTAGCATTGGTCTCATCAATCCAAGAGTAGTAGCAGCAGCAGCAGAAGAGCAGTTTGCAATAGAGGGCAGTGTCTCTGTGCTAATGCCTTGTCAGTTCCCTTATCTCTAACACAGCAGTGGTGAATGTAATTCACAATCTCAAATGATAACGACTCTGTCTTGTTGGAAGGAGGAAAAAATAATCGGCATTATTTGTTTATTTATGTTCTGTTTTTCATTAAAAGATCACCTCATTTACTACTGAAATGAGGGCATATCCGAAGGAAACTTGGCAGGCATTCTGCTGACTCTAGTACCGCTACCTACTTTTAGGATTAGCAATGAATAAAATTATTCTTGTCAGCTCTAGTAAAAAGGAGATTCATGTGGATAAGTTTTGCAGACCTTTTCCTTTCTCACCATCCATTATCCAAAGAAATGACATTTTTCATTAAAGTTTTCCTGAAACCATTTGGCAGTCTGAGACATACCTGCAGCACTCAGGAGCAGAGCAAGTGCTTTCTGCTTCAACAGACCCAGATCGATAAATTACGGTCTGAAAAAGCAATGTTAAAGAACAGATTAAGTACTAAGTATTTCAGATAGTCAAGATGGGAACCTACTTAGAAATTTAATTTTCTGATGAAAAAATGAATATAATCCATCAGATCATAGAGAGGGGGAAAAAAGCCCAACCCCAAATATCCTGCCGAAAATAGACTGAGATTGTCTGGCTCAGTAGCTGTGAGCAGTGCCAGCTCGGGTTCAGTACACTGATTTATACACTTCACTATTGTATCAGGCTGGTTACCTGAAGCTTTTCAGGGCAGCTGCCTAAATAAGTGTGCAGTGCTAAGGAATTCCAAATAATTTAGGAAGGTCAGTACTTCAGTTTGGAGACAGGAATACCCTATAAATAACTGAAAAAAAAGGCTACTGAGAAAACAGTACTGACAAAATCAAAATTAACCTTTTCTTCTTTTTGCATCCCTTAATATTTACTCTCAGTGTTCACCTGAAATCTAGAGTAAATGTGAAATTCAAAAAATAGTGATTTATCGCTGCATAGTTTCATGTGCAGGCCTAATTCTTAGAATGTAAAGTTTTGGGTGGAGAAAGAAGACTAAATGCAGACAAGATATTTGTCTCAGCCTTTCAATTTGGTGAATAAAATACTTGTACTTTTGATAAGAATACATTAAACACTTGGGTGAAGAGAGAAGTGATCGAGCAGGCAAAGCAGGGCATTAAAGGATGGTGAATTGAAGTCCAAAGACAGTAGCTTACACCACACCAGCAGTTTTGAAGCCAGGGGCTCAGCCTGCAAGTTATTTTAAATCCCTGGTCAGTGCTTCAGTTCCTGCATCAGGGGCTAAATTCAGTGGAGACAATATCAGGTGCTCTCAACATGCAGACAATATCAGGTGCTCTGAAAGGATGCAGAGTTGGACTGGAGTGCACATCTGAGGAGAGGTAGAATCATTGAATCTGTATTAACTTCAGCTTAATTTAATAATCATGTTGCCGAAGTAGCAGATGCAAAGAACAAACTCCAAAGACAACTGAGGTAAAATTCACTAAAAGTTGGCAGCTGCATATTATCTTATTATATTCAAAAGACATAGAAATGTTCTGTAGCATTTAAATACTTCATGAGCAAGCCCCTCCTGAGAAGATACACCTGTATTCCCTTCCCTGGAGCTGCCTGTGGCTCACACACGGCCTGAGAGGAGCTTGCTCACAGACAGATGTCAGGGTCTTACAAGGAACCTCGCAGCTGCTGTCCAGAATCACACACTGATTATGTTCATTTGCAACTTAGATGTCTAAAGAGGGAAAGATGTCTTTGATGGTGTTTTCTTCCTATTTTACATTAATTGATGATACTCCCTAGCCATTTCCTGATGTAGAAATAGTACTTTTTTTTTTCTTAAACAAACTTTGAAAAGTGTGCAAATAAAGAGGCCCACAAACAGCACATTTATCTGTTTCAGAGGAAGAAGATGACTAAGCTTGTACACTTATTTTGCTGCAGCCAGGGAAGAGCCCTAAATCAGCTAAAATTTAGAAGTATTTACATACAGAATGTCATTAGTCTATCCTTGACACCTAAGTTCCAAGTTTTCCTTGCCGTTTGCTAAATACATTTCCAGTCTTTAGCCTGAATGTTGGCCTGGTTCTGGTCAGAAACAATCTGATATTTCAAAGTGGGTCACAGTGAACTTTCCAAACATTTGTTCTGCCCTTGTCTTCCTATTATACAAAGCAGAAATGGCACGGAAGAAGACAGACCTGCATTAATCTCTGTCTGTATTGCCTTTGCAGTAAGTTTTCACTAAAATAGGTCATGTGTTGGAAGTATATTAATTGAATTTTGAAACATATATTCTAAAGTTAACCTGAAGTTAACCTTGTACCAACAGGTAAAATTTTGTTAAGCAGCAAGACTCATCTGTTACTTTCATCCAGCTCCATTCAGAGTTCTTTAGGTTTTTCCATTAAGATTCTTTCTCTTATAGAGCAGCCTCACATTCACTCATTTTTTTAAATGCACATTTGGAAACAATAGTTTTCCTGCAATTCTATTTGTCCTAAGTAGTTTAAGATGTTTTCAGTTTATTTTTAGGAACCCTTAGGAAAGTTCAAACTAGCCAGCTAGATATGTGTAAGTTCACAGCACATAAATACATTTTCTTTTTTTTTTTCTCCTTCCCCCCCATCTATAAAGCACAAAAGATGTCGTTTTTTGTGTACTTTAGAGTGTATATGGTCTGGCCAGCTACAGCACTTTATCCCCGAATTGGCTATCCATCTAAGTTTCTCATGAATTTAAGTGTATGAACATTTACTTCACATTTTCCATTCGTGTTTTCTATTATTTTTAAGTGCCTCTTTATAAAATAACTTCTGGCATGAGGGAGCACAAGTGTATTGTGAGATATTGACACACAAGCAGGGGTTTTGTCATGGAGTCCAGGTGACACTGTGACATAACTCCTAACAACTGGATTATAATGGAAAAAGCAGTAGCTATATCCCTATACTGTTACACCATTAAATAGCAATAATAAATTACCTGGAGAAACTGGAGTATTTGTATTTGTGTAAGGAATGATTAGTTTGTATAGTATACATGGATCAAAAACACCAGAGAAGAATGAAGTCTTTTGCTGCTGTTTCTGCTCAGTTACTGGGTAGCACATCCATGGCAGTGACACTTTCCTCATCACAAACTCCACGGCAATGGAGTTACATCAGAATATGCTGGAGTGGAAGCAAACAGCTTGTGGTGGTGAGGAGGAACTCAGGCTGGTCAGCATTGTCAAAAGAAAAAGAAAATGCAACAGGTTCACTGAGCAAAAACATTGCTGGTTAAGCTCTGGGAGAAAGTATATGGTAGTAAGTGCTGTTAATTCTCTTGCTCCTGACTGTACATCAGAGGAACAAGAGGAAGAAGAAAGCAAGTGAGGGCAGAAGTGAGTGTGGATGAGTGCTCATTTAACAGGTATCCATCAGCAAGCATCATGGAGCACCCTTTCTTCTTTCTCCAGTCTGTAATAATTGGACAAAAAAGCATGGCTAGGATATGCTTCAATAGGACAGACACTGGCTTAGCTCTTGAATTCTACCACAGCTCTGTTCTTCCACTGGGAGGTGATTATAGTCAAGGCAGCTACTGCAGCTTCCGTTCCCTTCTCCTCTAACAGCAATTAGACAAAGGATGCTACAACAGGTTTTGTATTTAAAAAATATTGATCTTGCAAAGGCTGTTTTTGCACTGACTTCTCAATCAATGAATGCAATTCTCAGAGACATCCTTCTTTCTGACAAATTATTTTCCTAGCTAAGCAGGCTAGCTCCTTAAAATGAGAGGAAAATTAACATAGTAATGATTTGCTATCTTGGAAGCAAAAAAAGCTGTTATTTTAATGAGGTCTGGAGCCCATTTTGGAATGCAAAATATTTTTCTCATTTGTGAAACAGAAAAATCTTTTCCAGATCAAAAAAATCCAACCAAAACTCAACCCCAGAACAAGATACAGGGACCCTCCTGCAACCATTTGTTTCTAAAATCAGTACCCTCAAAAATGAAAGAATTAAAAACTACATAAAAGTAAATAGTGTGAATATAGTGGTGATCTAAAAATGATCCCATGTTGAAATGGCACATTTTCTTCTGTTTATGTCCCTTGCGCATAAAAGTCTATGATTAATTTATCTTACTTGATTCTGGATTTAATCTTGGTCATAGCAATGGGAGGTTCATCCAGAGTCTGGATATATGGAAATATGAGGTGCTGGAGGCAGAAGCCCAGTGAGGTATTTGGCAAGGTTAGGTCACAAACCCAAGAAGGCATTGCAGCTCCTCTGTGTTTCATCATCACTGGGCTCACAGCATGCAGCCATCTGGGGATGCAAACACTCTGAGGAGTTTAATCACAGCCTGTGACTCTGCTCAGATGCAGAGCTGCTCTCAGATCACATCTTTAGGCTGGTGAACAGAAAATGGTGTGTGCACAAGTCAGTGTAGAAGAGGGGGGTGATACATTGCCATCAACATGTCCCAATGTCAGTTTATGCCAAAAGATGTTACAGTAAATGCATTTTAGATTTGGTGTAAAAGTACACAGATCTTTAGGAAAAGAAGGAAAACCTTTAATTGTGGTGCCAGCTGTCATTAATACGTTTGCATCTGCTTTCCACAAAGTTAATATTAGCTTAAATAGTTACCTTGGCTTCAGTCTCCTGGAAGCAGCCAATAGGGCAGGATGTTAATGGACATTAGCTCTGGGAATCAGTCAGACCAGGCAGCAGGTGATGTGTTTACCTAGTCCAGTATTTGTGCCATGTATAAACAGAAGATTATCCCTGCCAGCTCCAACACCTGTCCTGTGCTCAGAAGTGTTCCCATGCCCAGCACCACCCTTCCTGCCGGCCTTGCTGTTCCAAGGCTGGGAGCACAGGGATCAGAAAGATGCTAGAAAAACATGTACATATTAAATAAAATAATGAAATAATAGCCACCCACTCCAATAAACAAGTCACCATGATTCTGAGTATTTCCACACAGCTCACTGAGAATGCTTTTAGAAACAGCTGCATTGTTTTGGGGATTTTTTTATCCCTGAGGTGTGAAAAGGCAACTTAATATATCCATATAGGAGGGAATTTGACTCTCACTTTCTTTTTTATATATATTTTTGCTCTTTACCTGAAGAGCCTATAGTATTTTAGTAGCTTACTCCTCAGAATGTGTCTATGACATGACAGTAAAAGTGGTCAGGTTAAAATTAATTTCAGATTTGATATCTGGGTTCTGCTTGCAGTGCAAGTATTGCAAGTTATCCTAGTATTACTTTAAAATAATTGGCCTATACCCTAAAATTAATTGTGAAATCATGAGTACTATTTATTCAGTCAAGTATAATATCAACAAATGTTAAATTTTACAAAATAATTTAGGCAAAATATGGAAACATGGGTGGAAAATATTTAGCAAAACTGACTGAGAGGCAAAATATTAAAGGAATTTACAAATGAGAAGGCACAAGAATGTTCCTCCCACCACATTACCTGGCTGTTGCTTTTTGCATTCAGATAGTAAAGAGTGAGCTGATCTCAGAACCAACAAACAAACAAAGCTGGGCTGCAGCAGTTTAAAAGTGCTTATGTTGTATGTAAGCCTACCCTGAGCACGTGATGGAACTTGTGTGACTGCTCTCAGCCTAACTGTACCCAGCCTACAAAAATCACAGCCTGGTGGAATGAGAGAGCGGCAGGAGCAGTTTTCTCCATGCTCCCAAGAACGCTACAGCACAAACCTTTCCTCATGTCCTGGAAGGGAAAGTTTCCAGCGGGGCAGCTGCTGGGCCAGTGCTCCACACTCTGCTAGGAACATGCTGCTCAGCAGTTGTTGTGTTTGCTTCCTGCCTTTGGAGGTCATCCAGAAATGACGTGAGCTGGTGCAACACTGTCTGGTGATCCTCCCCACCAATCCGTTCTGTACAGCAGATTATCTAAACCATTTCAGCCAATGTGTGCTCAGAGTGAGTAATCGAAAACTGTTTTAACAAAGCTTCTGTGATGCATTGGAGGTGGTTCNACTCACATCCACTTACATGCAGCCGGACAAGGCTTAAAGATGGATGCATAGTTACATGTTTCAATTTTGTGTTCACAGCCAGGCTTAAACAATAGCTTTTTTAGTGAATGAATAAATGAATGAAGAGTTTGCTCTGTAGCACCAACCAGTTTCCTCAGTTGTGTATAAAGTCCTTGCAGATATTTTCTTGCAGAAAACATTCATTTCATCCCTAATTTCTCTAACTTCATTAGAAACAATTCAGTGTAAGAGAGCCTGTAACCTATCCCACTCACCAAATCAATTAAATTCATAGACTCACGATCACAGGCCAGGCAGTATCAGCATGGTGACTGTGTTACACACTCACCAGAACACGAGCGGCCTGACCTGCAGCATTGCTCTGGGAGTTGGCTTCAGTGTCCTCGTTCATTGCTAACCAAGTGCTCTGGACTGTTGTAATTGCACTGTTTCATTGTTAGATTTGCTTCATGAGGATGAATCACCATTTCCAGCTGCTGCCCAAGAGAGAAAGTGAGTACCAATACACTCAAAGGCTGAACCACAAAGGTCCTACCCAGAATCTGAACCACGAGAAGTCTTCTCTTCCTGTAGAAGTAGAAAACAAATAATCCATTCAATACTTTCTGAAACTGAGAACTAACTGTGCCCAGTTCTTACTTGGCTGAGAAACATGCTGCTTTGTTTCATTGTTTTTGCTTTGAATTATTCTTTTTTATTGAAAATAAATGAATGTGTTTTCAATGTGCTCCCAGTTTTAAGTAGCACTAATGTAAGAGGCCAACATCCTCACAAGTCCCCGCAAGAGAACCACATCAGAGCAGGCTTTGGCTCCCTTGCAGGCATCAAGGCGTAGCATGGGAAACATGGCTGTGCTGCCAGGGGGTGTAACATAAACACAGGAAAGGAGGACCCTGCTGAGCAGCAGGTGACCTCTGAAAGCACTGGGGATTCTCTGCCTCAGCCCTGGTACATCCCCACAGGCTGCTGGCTTTGGTTAGCAGTGAAGGGGGACAGTGGGGGCAATGGATAGGACTGACAGGTTTGTAATTGTCTCTCCAATACACATCTACTCACCAGTGCTGTCTGGGAGCTGGACCTCACCTTTGCAATGGACAGGTGAACACACAATATAAAATAATCAAGTCCTGACAACAGCACAGGTTACTCAAACTCTGCTTCTGAGCAGCAGAAGACCCACATCCTTAATGTTCTTAGGGAAAAGGAAGGATGTGGGCTTGGTGCAAAATCAATATTTAATGTCATTAAGTCTCTTTCTGTAACCAGTAAAATTGTAGACAATATATAAAACAGTGTTTCCAACAATGCTCTTTTATCATAAGTAGTTCCTCTGCAAAGCAAGTAGCTACCAAAGTGCACTTAATTACATACAGAAATAGTTCCTCTAAATCACAGCTAGCTTACAGTGATTATCTGATTAAGAAAGAAGCACTGCAGAATTAAATTATAGGGAGAAGTTTACTGCCATTATCTTCACTTTCTTCCATACTGTGTTCTCTCCATACCAAACCAGATCTTTTCCCCCTGCAGTCTGTAATCAATAAAGGCTTCTTTTCGGGTGAAGGCTCTCTCAAGCAGCTCTGTGAAAACCTAGCCTGGACACAAAGGGCTCAGTACAATGTGGAAATGTGGCTTCAAATGTTCAGTCATGTTCACAGGCTGCTGCTTCAGGGCCCGAAGTGATTAATCTACTGCAAAACAGCTTTGCTGTAAGGGCTGAGTGGGTTTGGACAGTGCTAGCCAGGAGATCTTTCCCACTGCTCCAATAGATTGTGTCAACAAGCCCTTAAGGATTTGGAGTGGGATGCAGGCTCCTGGCATCCTTAACTCCTTGAGTTTTGTCTATAAATAACCTTTCAGCAGCAGGAACTAATTCAATTTTCAAACCACACACACCATTAGCAGCTCTGGTACAACTTAGTGTGTAGACCAGATCTAAATAGCAGCATAACTTAAATCACGTTATGCCATTTTTAGTGGTTGTTGAAATTCAAGTTGCATTGATTTTAGTAAACTGGCTGAGAAACAACATTACTTGAATTTGACCTCTTTCACTGTAAAGCTATCTAGAGGAAATGCTTGAATGGGTTCACCACACTGGCTGTAATGAATCCTGATAAATGAGGGCAACAGAATAATCAGTAGGCTAGGAAATAGAAACATTTTTCCCCTTCTTTCTTTTTTAATACTGAACAAAACTTTCCCCTTGCAATTCCTCTATCTTTTTCCCCCCATACAGATTAAAGAAAGAACATCTAATGGTCAAGCTCCTTGAAAAGTTAATTGCAAATAAGAATGAGGTAGCATCTCTTACTGCCTCAACTCATTTTCAACTACTGAGTGCCTCCACTCTCACCTTGGCACAGACCAGCTCATCTGACACATTCTGTCTGTATAGCTGGGGGGGTTCACAGCACAGGCTGGCCTCAGCTTGGGGATCTCTGTGCTATAATCCTTTGGACAGTGTGCATTGTATCTTTCTGGATATATGAGAAGATGTCTGAGAATTTTTCATATTCCTATGAAAAGTGTAAGACTATTCCCTTTTTATTTTTGTCTCTAGGAAAATCCTACTGGATACAACAGCTTCATGTACAGTGAGATTATTGAAGTACATAATGCTTCAAATGAGTATTTCTATTATTTTTCCTAAACTGTTATATCAGCTCAAAAAGGCTTCTATTCAAACAAGGAAATGGCAATAAATCATAGTTTATTGTACTGGTATCTTTTCACTTTTTCTAACTCCTTAAACCATAAATGTACAGTGTAATGTATCTTTTTTTCAGCCTCATACCTCCTTAATAGGATCTTGACATTCCCTTTGGCACATACATAAATTAGATTTCTTAAACTTCATGCTCTGCTCCAGTCTGTCACAAAATATTGTTTTGGATTCAAATTCTTTTACATCCATTTGAATAGTTTTATTCACATGGCTTTTCATATCACATAAATCATTCCTGTTCTAGGTGCAGGAATTCAGCTGCAAGAAACCAGAAAAAGCTCCTGATTACACTGGAGCATTCACTCAGCAGCTACATTTACTGTGGGAGCAGATCATTTGTCACTTCTGGTTACCCTCATACAATCAATTAGGTAGGCAGTTAAGCTAGTATAATTATTTCATTCAAAAAACTCCAACAAATGGAAGAAAACAAGATGGCCCTAAATATTAATACAAAATTCCAGTTTTATACTCACTCTGAGTTTTGTTTTCCATGTCTTCCTTAAAGATCTCTTCCACAAAACTGTCAGCAGCATTAGGATCAATATGAGTCTGGTCATCAGGATTTCATATATCCAAAATACCAAACATGTTTTAATTAGGATCAAAAATGCAAAGTGTTACATTATCCCTTCTTCTTCCCACAATTGCCAGTGATGCTGTTGATGTCTAAAAAAAGAAAAGGAAACTTCATTTGAAGTCACTGGAACATGACAATGTCTCTGAATTTTTCATCAGTTGAAGTGAAAGGACATTAATATGACATACTTAAAACCCAGAAGTACCTGAGGGTTCTGAGTCAATCTAACTCCTGCTAGCTCCTAGGTGATGTAAGAGCTTCATACAATGTCCCCCAGATACTCAGAAGTATTTTAGGTTTCATATACATGCAAGTTTTCTGTCAGTCTAATGTTATTTTTAGTATTTTAACCCAAATGTTTATACAAGTACAGTGTTTACTAGAAGTAATTCTATTGACAGATAATTAGAATATCCTGTCCTTCCTGAAATGCATATGAATTTTACTCTACTACAGCTCCCTAATCTAGACCAAGTTCTGTTGCATGCTTTAGCTGATCCAAATCATTCAGTGCTATGTCCATCAGATCTGCAATTAGAAATTGTAATCCTGACAGGGTATTTGAAATTTGGACACTTTTCCTATCAGGATTTTTGGTTGAGCACACTGTAAAATGTATTTTCTAAGAGACAAAAATCTGAGAAAGTAAAATCATTTGGTACTTCACTTTCTAGGGATTTTTTTGCTTTTAAATAATTTATTTCTCTCATGGTTTAAAGGAAGAAGAATTCAGCCTTATAGCTCAGCTGCAGTAGAGAAAGAACATACCAAATGAACCCCTTTGTAACATGTAAATGTTATCTGAGTTGCTGTTTGTTTTAAAGGAAGTGCTGATGTTGGCACTTGTTCCCTGTGTGCGCTGCCAAATTTATAGTTGAAGGGATTAGACAGAAAACAAATTAATAAAGTCTAGTTTTTCTGTACTTAAACAACTGTGACAGATAGTCACAGTTACAAAATCAGTTAAAAGTAGCTTCTGGAAAAGTCAATCTTTCTTACAGTGCATAGTGCACAGAGAAATTAACAGAAACACAGTTTTGTCTGTATGTAAAGGTTTACCAGCTCAGTGACTACGCAAGAGGGTTTGCTACATCTCACTTGTAAACCACTGGAAGCATTGTGGCCAATGAGCTCTGTATTCAGGGGTTTTTCTGACAAGTGATTCTGATTACCACGTGTCTGTGCCCAATCTAGACTCTTCAGCACATCCTGCCCCACATGTTTAAGCTATCATGAGCTACACCAACGCTGGCCAGTGCCATCCAACACAAATGTGTTCTACAGGTGTTCAAAGCAGCCATGATGCTCCTGGAGAGGCTGCACAAGTGAGAGGCTGCAAGTGAAGATAGCAATGAGATCTGTCAAAGCAGAGTGGCCTAATCCACTCTTGAAGAACACAAGTGAGAAATTCTCACTTCTCCCAGGTTCTCTGCAAGCAGTTTGGCAGGGGTTTCATACTGACTCAGTCCAAGCCAGCTGTACAAACCCTGACTGAAAGTGCGACCTGTCTCCTTTAAAAATAGGAATGTGGTGAGGGTCTGCTGTGTGAGTCATGTGAGTAACCTGTCCCCTTCTCTTTTGACAATATAAACATTATACAGACTTTAAAGAGATGTCTGCAAGAAGCATGTGATTCTCTGCAGCTGCTGATCCTCCCCAAATCAGTGCTGGAAGATGACTCCTGTGAAGGCAAACTCTCTCTTCACTGACAAGAAGTGTCAATGTGCACAGAGTCTTCCCCAGCACCCTGTGGCTCACCAGCTACACTTGAACAGTAACCTTTGATACCTCAGTGCATGGTATCAAAGTTACAAAGGTTGCAAGTATTTCCTGATGGAGATAATTAATTACTCTGTTTCCTGAAATAATGAGGGCCTATAAACTACTGAAAATTAACATCAAGCTTCTTTCCTTTAAATAACCTCATATTCTCAGCTGTAGATGCCACGAATCCAGAAAGAATTAGTAGACTTACTCTAAGACAATCAGACCATGACAAAATAACAAATAAGACACATGTGAGTTTCTAGCTAGAGAAGTCAAACTAAAACACCATACTTGTCAGAATTAGTACAACACAGCATTTAACTGTTCAGGGTAATGTGCCATCTGTGTTTGTTTTTGTCTGGAAAAGTGCAGTTTAAATGCTTACCCCATTCTTACACTCTCCTCCTGTCTAGCAATGCTAGATTTGCTGACTGGAATTAGAGGAGGTTGAATAAACTTGATTCACAGAGGCCAAAGGGCAATTCCAGTGCTGCCACTTCAGGTACACATGTAGCCTGTGTTCATTCAGAGGGAAACTTTTCATCTCCCATTTCAGTTCTTAATTTGATTTTTCATACAATAATTATGAAGAAAATTTGTGTATTTATAAGAATAATTTGTGACTGATGTGATATTGCCCAAGTCTTTAAGATCTTATCTATTTAAAGGTATGCACTTATCTATCACTGGATCTCAAAGAACTTCCTGGGCCAAGACAGAACCATTGCTCTGTTGAGACTGATGAGAGTGTTAAAACAAATGAGGAATGGAACCAACTACAGGAACAGATGTTCTTAAAAGTGCTCTGAAATTGCCCTTCAGTCTGTAAGTCAAGACTGCTCAGCTTTCTGGTTTTCGGTGGAGCTCTGCCATGTGGGGGGGGGGCGGGCAGGAGAAGGATGGAATGGGCTTTGAGATATGACTTTTCTGGATGGCAGCTGAAACACATTAATGGTGTCAATAGTGAAGGATTAGAGGAAGGACCAATTGGTAAAGCATCCTGGCTGTTTTGGACAAAATGGAATAATAAAGTTTTACTATTATTTGTATTTCTTCCTGGATTTACTCACTCATTTACAGAATAAGTGGCATGCTACAGTTCTAGTAGTTGAGCAGCTTCCTACTACCTCAGGGTCCTCTCTACATGGCAGCTGTAGGAACACGCAAAATAATTTTACACTGGACAGAAGCCAAATCCAAAACAACAATAGATTTGAAAGTCTCCTGAATAAACTGGCACTGATCCTTATCCTTTGTTTTGTGTGGATGGTGGCTTAATCAGGCTACAACACAAGTGCCCTTGCAGAGGCAGCCAGGGCTGTGGTGTGGCCATGTCCCTGTGGCCAGCCCAGGTTGTCAGCATGGCTGACATGCACATTCTCCCCTCCAGCTACAAAAGCAGTGTCTCCTGGCTATTGTGTCAAACCATTCACACAGCAATAAAGTTTCTAGAGATTTTAAATAATAGGAAACCATTTTGGAACAGAAAATTGGGAAGTGACATCCAGGCCTCCTTGTGGTACTCATTGAACCATCTGAACTAGCTATGCTGCATCTTGATTTTTCCCAGGATGATGCTGCAGTCAGGTTGCACATGGCTATGGATAGGGCAGGCTGCTCTGTCCAGCAATGTAATGCTAACTGGTGGCTTTCTGGGATTAAGTTTTCTGAGTGCAGGGAAAGCTCCAGAATTAACTAGTTTTGTATTGCAATATTTGACTGCAGAGCAATTCAAGGGGTGCTGGTGATGTGTGGCTGGATACAGGAGGAGCTCTGTTTCTGCAGACTTCACAGTGATGTGGTTTGAATTAACAGTCCTACCTTGTTGTTTCTTACTCAGAAACACTTCACAACAAACTTCTATCACAGAACCCCACTAGGGATGTGACTTTAGGGAGGAGTGAGGAATCTCACTGTTTTGTTTCCCAGCATGGACAACTGTTTCCACCAGTAACATTTTTCTCCCTCTCTATGCCTTTGTATGGAGGCAAGGGAGATTTTATCACTTGCTTCTGTTACTACAAAACTGTGGAATAAAGTACTTTATTTCTATTTCATATACTATTTTTACAGTGTATGAAGAATAATATTTGTGTTGAGCTGTTAAATATTGACAATAGTCCCACCCTATTTATCAAATACTGACAGCTGACCAAGCAAAGGAGTAAAAATTATTTGGAAATTTGGATCTTCTTGAAGCCTTTGAATCTATTTCTGGAAGCTGGAGGCTTTCCCAGTTCACCCAGCTACTCTAATAGCTAGACATATTTTCACCCTTCCTTATGCCAAGAACTCAATTAAGAAATATATAGCAGAAGGGAGGCACTTCTAAGAGACCTCACTTTTTTTTCCCCATTCTTAACAGAAGAAAAAAGATGGAAAAAAAAATCATTGTCTGAAAACAATCAACATCAGTGAAGAGCCAGCCTGAACTTGAAATTTTGGGGACTTTGGGACAGAGATGGTAAGGCTGAACAATAATTCTGAACATTACAAATTCCAGCTCCCTCCTGACTGTGCCTTTGTTCAACAATGTTCTCTCCAAGATCTTGACTCTGCTTTTGGGTGGAGACCTCACTTGGTACATTGTCAGTGCAAACAACACCGAAGTGTTTGCTCACAGTGTGAATTCCTACTCAGAGTGGCTGCCTAAACCCCGGGAGCCACAACAGCTTGTGCTGTTCTTGGAGAGCATCACTTGAAATACAGCAATTCCCTGAGATTCATCTACCAGCAACAAGAACAAATCTTCACTGAGCACTGCAAAAATAACACTGTACAAAAATCATCTTCTTCCCTAAATATAACTGACCAGAAGATATGAAGTGTATTATCCTAGTGAAAACAAACCTGCAGTGGAAAAAGTGTTCTTGTCTTTTATTAGTGGCATCCTCACATGCAGCACATTTCAGTTTGTTGATAGCAAACATCCTCTTTTAAAAAGCAAATGGTTTTCTTTAGGCTATCAAGAAGGAGGAAACTTTCATGGACTTTGGCTATAAAGCTATATAAATCCCCAAAGAAATAATTCCCTATTTGCTCCTTAGAAGCCAAGATAGATGGCTAACACAGAAAAATCTTGTTCTGACCACCTATTTACTGCGTAAACAAATTTATAATCAGCCTCCAGAATGCAGTTTATCCCAGTTGTGGTGGGAATACATCAAAGGAAACACATTTCTAACAATCATAAAGATAGTCACACAGATAAACCTGAGAATATCTTATAAAAAGCCCCAAGAGAATATAATTTTTTTTCCATAGATATCTCTCCTTGTGAAGTAGATCATTAATTGTTGTGCTCATATGGAGCCACAGACATCAAGAAGCCAGATCTACCATATTTCCATGTATAGACCCAGAAATTTAATGTGCAGTTCCATAACACTTGAAAGATAAGATCTGTTTTATAGCAAATAGAGTAATGTAGAAAAGACCAAAACCTGTCCCTGCCTGTTTGAAACAATGAGATAATTTTAGTTCCAGACAAGCCATTTCCTAACATTATCTAAACTATAGCTCATAAAAGTTTATGGACTCAAATTCCAAATAGAGTAAGAAAACAATGGCTCACAGTATCTTCACTAATGACAGCAGCAGTTGGGTGCAATAACATTACTGATTACAGTGAATGTAGTTTATTTTACCCAACTCTACTGGTAGCACTTTTTTTGAAGATTTAAAATAACAGCAAAGAAGCAGAATTTGCACAGGTGGTGTGCCCAGTCAATCAATGTATTTGATGGTGCTTGTATGACAAGACTTTTCAAAGACCTTCCTCATCCCATGTGTCAGCTTGTTAAAGTTTTTTAACCAGAAGATATTGCTCATTCCCTAGTATAAAAACCTAAGTATTAGCTACTTGGAAAAAAACCTCTCAGAAGACCCATTTCTGATACCATATTGAGTCCAAACTTTTCAAACCCATGTCCTTGAGCCTTTTAAATTTGAATTTGAATCTAGAGATAATCTGAATTCTTACACATCCCCAATCCACCTTTGTCTCAGAATATGAGCAAAGGTCATTTTTGTGCAGCAGAAACACACAAAAGCCCGCAGAGATCTACACTCTACATGGACATAATGTCACTATCATTGATCAGAACATGGTCTAATGATACACTATCCCTCTTAAAAATGGACAGTATCAGTGAGCCCCTGGAGCAGTTAACAACTGCAGAAAGGGTGAGCCCAGGAGCAGGATGGTTAATACAATACAGCCACTGACAAAAAAGGATTTTCTGGGGTTTCTCCCCCACCCATAACATTACAGGCATGAATTTAAAGCATCATGATCATACATTTCCTGCTACAACAAAACTCCCAGAAGCTCTTGGAAACAATGGCAAAGTGCATCTAATCTTTGCTCAGCAGAGATGAAATTTCAAATCCCTGTACCCTTGAACAGGAGATGTGTGCCTGATGATTGAGTTTTTAACCACAAGCAGCTCTGATACCTGCTTGTCACTGCACACAAGTGTTTTGACACATTTTTGTTCATCATTGCAAGAGAAAGTGTACAGGCAACACATTCTGCAGAAGAGGCTCGGCAGAACTGCAACACAGTAAAAGTAGATGCACCAGTGACAAACACAAGCAAATCAGAAAACTCTGGACCTGGGTTCTGACACCAAAGCAGTAGTTTACAAAGTACTATGACATTTTCAGCTTACATCTGCAGCCTCAAATTCTTTTAAGAAGTGGACCCATCCCAAATGGATTACAGTGTTCTTTTTCAAACTAAGGGATTAAGTTATGAAGGTAAAGGCACAACCAATTCCAACAATGAAAAACAAATAACCCATAACAAATAAACAATGCTTTACTGTGTGTTTTAGAGTGACTTTATGATGTATCTTGTATAGTTTACATCCTGCTTTTCATCACTGTGCAATAAAGAATTTGAATTTATAGAGGATATAAAACAGAAAATCTTTTTTCTGATGCAAATTGCTTTGAAGTATTAAAGAATGGGAGAAATTTCAGTATCCCTGCATTATGATCCCACATCATGTAAGAACATGCCTGCTCAAGTCATAAAACAACTGCTGGCACTACCAGTTCAGATCTGTTCCCTGGCCTCAGGGCTGCTGAAAACCATGCTTTAAACCAAGCCTTCTACTAAAACTTAGTCAGAAGAATAAGATAGAGGTCAGACTAGTCTAAGTACTATTGATGAAGGAAAGACCCTTCTAAGTATTTAGACTTTATAGCTGCAGTTTTCTTTCAACAGGAATCTATAAATGTTTATCCAGTCTTCCTATGATGTCCTTTGATCTCTTAGGGATTTTATTTTTAAAAACACATATAACATTCCTGTAGCCATATTGGACAAATAAGTAAAGGAGAAGACACAGTGATCTGAACTTTTGTTTGGATTTTCTCTCAGTATTTATAAACACCAAGGCAATCCATCACTGACTGCCAGTGCAAAGAAATTCAAACTTATACAAAATACTCATGCTGATGTGGTGTATTTAATATGAGACAGACCTATGGTGTACAAGAGAGACTCCTCATCAGTTGTTTGTATGGTTTTTGTTGTGTGGTGCTTTTTATTTTTTTAAGGCATTTGCTACTGTAGGACTCTGACCAAACCCTCCAATATCGAATGGAATTTTTAAAGTGGGAAAGTTCGAAGGGAAATATTTCTAAATAAACAACACAGAGGTTGTCTTCTTGTGAGAAATTTCTTAATGTTGTGAAACAAGCGCTGATAAGAGAATTCAGCCAGAGAAAACCAGGCTTTACACTAACAAAAGATGGTGGTGAAAATAATCTCCACAGAGGGCAACACGCAAAGCGTGGTCAGGAAGGTGGTGGGACAATGAGAGTTAGTGGGTCCCTACACTGCAGGGTCTAAAAGACTGTCACAGTTTCCACAAGCAGAGGAGCTGGGCAGCAGGAGCAGGGAGCTACAGTGCTGCTGGGGGTTCCTGAGCAGCACAGACTGATACAAGGAGCACATTTATGGGCACAAGAGCACAGGCACCCCTGCAAGAACCCCTGCACAGTGCTCCCTGTGACCTGTGCATCCTGCCTTGGTCCCTTGCTTCAGCAGGCAAGAAGGAAAAGGTTGGCTGAACAGGCAGCTGATGTGGCAAGGCTCAGGCTAAATACAGGCTAAACAACTCAGGCACTGGTGTTCCGTGGTGTAGTTACAGCACCGTAGGAGGAAAAGTGACATTGTTTTAAAAGCTCAGCTTAAAAAACAAACACGCAACAAAGACAGGCGTGTATTCATCCCCTCCTATCACATCTGTGCCCTGCAGGCAATGTTCTGAGAGAAGTCTGTGAAACTCGTACTTGCAGCAGTCTCAGACAGCTCCACCTAGAAGTGCCTCAGCCGCGGCTCTCCCGGAGCCCGGCACGCTGCCAGGGCTGTGTACGTGATCCCCTCGTGTTCCTACGCACTCCTAGCTGTGTTTAACTCGCAAGCATTTGCAAACACGCCATGCAGGAAAACGAGGTAAACATGAAAATGGGCTCGGGATGGCGATTTGCATCCACTGCGCTCGTTTGTGTGCACTGCAGAGGTGCAGGGATCCAAACACGCTGCAGGAAGGACTGTGCGGCTCGCAGCCCTGGGGAGCTGAACCCAGCCCTCCGTCCAGGCACTTTGACACGCTCCTGCACTGCAGATGCTGCTGCGACTCCAGCCATGGACTGAACTGCTGAAGTGTTCACCAAGGATTCTGTACATGTTTTACAGCCAGAGCTGAGCTCCATGCTGCTGTGGTTGCTGCATGACGTCCATCAGTTGCTGAACTGGCTGTAGAAATGGCAGTGGCTTGTTCTAACATGCCTCTGGCAAAGCTCAGCTCCGTGCCACTCTCCGTGCACCTTGCCCTGCCCCCTCTCCTGGGGAGCGCTTCTCTTCCCGCTGCTCCTCCTTTCTGCTTGCTCAGGCTCTGCGTCCTCGCTTCACCTTTCTCATTTTAGGCTGAGTACAGCCCTTGCCAGGCCCCTCCCTCCTGATATCCCAGACACAAAAGAAAGGGCAGCCTCTGTTTCATGTAGGAAAAGACATCCCCAACAGCCTTGGGGACAAAGCTGTCCCATGCCAGTGACACAAATGCTGTCTGCACAACACAGTCTCTCAAGGCTTGCACAGACCGGCTCCTATGAAGAGGGTGAGTCCCAAGGAGTGTTTGCCTTTCCAGCTGAAATTTGTAACTAGAAAGTGTCGCCCCACGCTCCGTGGGCTCAGGGATGCTGCGGACATCCAGTGACACAAAACCCACGTTCAAAACAAGAGAGTTTATTACTAATTACTAATGGATGCCCTCACCAAAATTACTAAATATTGCTCTGTCTTCCAGATACTTAAAACCAAGATTATTCCTTGAGTCTATTGGAAAAAAAGAAAGAGTTTATCTGTACAAGTACTTATTGCAGAATTAGTTTTGTGCATTGGACTGAGCACAAATGAATTGATTTGCCTAATAAAATTATCAGTATATATATTTGTCCTCATGGCTGTTAGTCCATGCAGAGGAACGCCTTTTAAAAATGTACTCTGAATACTTCATTAAAGATTTTTGGCATAGCTGAGGTTTCCTGTGTTCTGAACACTGCACAGACAAGAAGTGCCTAAGCAAACAATGGCACTTTACTAAAGGCACAACTCTATACAAAAGAAAAACTTGAAAATAACATGGCCTAGCAGAGAAGTTGTGTCAGGGGGAGCCTGCTCAGTGGGTTTGGTTTATTTGTTAACCTGCAAGTGAAGTACAAAGCTTTGCTGCTAAACAGGTCATGCAGAGATGGGTGGAAAAATATTAGTTTTCTCCTCATCTGCAGTTTGTACAGGAAAGTTGAGAGTCTTGCTAAGCAGACGGCCCTAAAAGATACATTTTTTTGTACCCCAGCTGGAAGCACTTATGCAAAAGAACTGCTACCTGTTCTCCCCAGGGGCAGATAAATCAGAGCTGGGCATTGGCAATCACAAGTTCCATACATAAACATTTAGGCACTGTGATTTATTACTCGTAGATAGCTCCAGCATGTTAATGTTCATTTATCTTCTATATTTCAAGAGCAGCAGAAGAACTATTCCCAGTATGACAACGCTTACAAGAGACTTTATGCAGCCAGATTTGCCTACTTAAGGCCCTCACTTTGTATTTAGAGCTGTTATAGCCATGCAGACTCCTCTGGCACGAGGCACTGAGCCTGCTGTCAAGGATGTTTGATATCTTGAGCAAAGCAGAGGCAGGACTCTCTCATTGAGGAACATTCAAGGTGCAGTGAAGGGAAAGGAGAACAACTGATGAGATGGTGACAGACTTGTTTTTCTGAGCTGTGCAATGTACAAGGCTTTAGAAGAAACTTCCCTCATTCATCCTCTTCCTCATAGTACCAGCACCCACCCCAGTACATGCTGGAACTCTCCTAGAACTGCTCTACACATTCTCCTTACAACTTTGCTTTTTATGAGGAAAGATTCTTTGATTTAGAAGAACAGAACCTGGAAGGTTTTCAACAACTAAGCAGCATGGAGTCTGGAGTAGCCTGAGAGAGGGCCAAGCCTATCTTTGTATCTGCCTCCCATAGTTTCAATAGCTGCAATTTTCTTGCTGACATTAAAGTGGACT
Source organism: Vireo altiloquus (assembly GCA_013396875.1). Lineage (NCBI taxonomy): Eukaryota > Metazoa > Chordata > Aves > Passeriformes > Vireonidae > Vireo > Vireo altiloquus. Next base: position 481,893 of record VZRF01001342.1, read on the forward strand.
CCAACTCTGAACTTCCCATCCACAGCTTTCCACAGCATCTTCCTGCAAACTCCCTTTATCTCTAGTGCTAAGACAGACTACTGAGACCTACTCATTTAACAGTGGGATAATATATTTGGAGTCACGGATCAAATGGTTTCACCACCCAATGAAAACACACTTTTTCTCCATCACTGACTTGCAGCCATGCATTGACTTTACTGTACCCTGGCATATGGACCTGCCAAAGCCAGCAGTCACTGCCAGCCAGAGCATAGGAAGCGTTGAGAAGGCTTTTAAGAGAGAAGGAAATGGGTGCACTGCTACCTTTGAATGACAAGTGGGGGGAAAGAAACAGATTCTTACCAAGTGGGAAGAGTAATTTGGAACAAGTAGCACAGGGTGTCGGGGAAAAAGCACAGTGATGATGTAGGGACAGGGAAAGATGCTCAGAGGAAATACAGGAATCAGCATCATTTTGTCATATACACAGAGAAGTAGAGAATCATAGAATACCAGTTGGAAGGGAACCTCAAGGATCATCTGTTCCAACCTTGTCATGCAGTAGTTACCATCCAAATACATTCTTGCAGAAGGCATTTCCTTCCTGCCTGATGAACTCAGCAATGGCAGCTTAAGCAAACTGTGACCTTTGCTTTTCAACTTGTCTCAGTAATGAAGTGAAAGAATTACAGTGAATTACAGTGAACAGTGTTAGCTACAGCATAAATATACTGATTTTTCAGTCTTAGGCATTGACAATGAAATATTCCAGACCTGCAGTTCACTCTGTGGTAAAGAGATATGCTAAGCATGCTCACTGCAAACCCATATTTGCTTTATTATGTCCACCCTGTCCATGCCTGCTTCTGTACAACAAACAGCAGACCATGGTCTTAGCCCATGATTCTTTGTCTTGAGGTGCTTTACAGTTCTTTCCCGGGCCACTACAAAAGAATTAATCTGTCCTTTGGAAAGACTTATGAAAAATATGTTGAGCAGGGGACCAACATTTGAATTGGTTTTGCAAACTTGTTCACAGTAAAGCAATCACACTGTACCAAACCTCTATGTTCACAGTTCTGTCTGAATTTAAAGCACTTCCAAGGCATGCTGAAGCTGAAGATCTGGGCAATATACTGGGTCAACCATGCAAATATTTATACAGATTTTTAAAAAGGAACATGTATCCTTCCCTTGTGGGCAGAAGGAGATGCCACTGATGGCTCATCAGTGAGAATCACTCACACACAAGCTTATTGAAACCTCTCTTCCTGGCTGCTGAATATTCATTCTGAGTGCAACAGGCTGGAGTACCATGAGGGGACACATTTTTGTGATGGTAAGTCCTGTTCTAGTATTACTGAAGGCCTTCAGCACCAAACCTGTGAACCAGCTCTGAACAAGCCTGTACAGGAATGAGGTGGGCTTTTTGCTTGGTTGGTTTGTTTAATTGTCCTCCACTTTCACTAATGACAGTGATGATCAGTCGATTGCTTCTTCAATTGCTCCTTTACACACTGGAGCCTTCAATCTTTGTGATTTATGTGCTATAGTTATCAGCAGTCTAATTGCTGAAGTAATTAGTCACATGCAGAAAATGTGACATTTCTTTCTTCAGAAAGAAGAACATTCTGGCACTTATACCAGGTAGGGAGGTTTAAAATGCCCGACTCTCTTGACATTTCTAATTGCTCTGCATATTTCTCATATAACACATCATTACCAAATCAAAATCATCAAACTTCTATTTGTTATTTCTTGCAAAATTAGGAGAAAATAATCTCTTCTGCAAGTGTTCTGCATTCTTCTCTTGTTTAGAAATGTCAGGGTGTAAACAGAAAACAAAGTAGTAGCTTGTTTCCATTTTTGTTTTCCAGAGTGCATTGAACAAGTGGCCTCTTACATACTGTGGACAGGAGAAAAAAAGTGATACAAGTAATAAAAATGACAATTCTATTATTTTCAGACTTCTCACATACAGAGCATTCTTCAACATCAGCAAAGCTAAAACCCATGTATTTAAAAATTAAAATCCTTCAGATTCTAAAAAAGCCTTGAGCAATTTCCTCCATCCCTCTAGAACTAAAGATGCCCAATTTTTCAGTACAATACTACACAAACTAATCTTCCCTCTAAAATGCCTTCTAATTGCCAAGATTTTTTTTCTTAAAAAACAAACAAAAGCTTGTTTTGAAACAAATATGAAAGGAACCAAAGGACTTGTGTTGATCCAAAAGTCCTGCTTTCTCCACCCTCACTATACTCATCTGGAAGGCATCTGGCAAACAAATCCATTGATAGTTTAGAAAAGTCTTTTTATCTGTCCTCACAGGCTTAAAAGGGAAGTGGAGAGCATACACATTCTGAACTAATTGCACATCCTCTTTGTATTATTGCCATTCTGAAAAGAGCACACAAGTACAGCACACAATACACTCATAAAAAGAAAAAGCCTTCTCTGATAAGGCTGTGTGAAACTCAGGTTAGTAGAACTTTCAGGAGAGAGCACCAGCTGTGTTAGCAATGAGTTGTCCAAATAAACACAGATGAAGAGCAGTGTATAAATCCTGTCTCCATACTGTAAGTGATGCCAGAGCAGGCAATGTACCCTCCTTAAGCAGAATTGCACAGTGTACATCTCCCCCCTAGTACATAAATCAAAAGCATGTGAGACACAGGGGAGGAAATGATGATGCCTTTCATGCCTATTTATGTAAATTCTATGATTACAGTAAGTAATCAAACCAGCAGCATGCAAATTTGAACATGCATCATCGAAGAAATGCAAATATTTATATAACAGTTTAAGTGGGAAACATTTAGAACAGTTCTTTGCTAGGAAAAGATTAATTTTCAAATAGCTGATCATTGCAAAGTTGGAAGCTGGCTGTTTAATAGAATTTGAACATTCAGCAGACTTCTGAGGACCTAATTCCTTTCTGTACTTACAGAATTCAGGAATCAAATTCCTCTCAGAATGAAAACTTAACCTAGACCAGTATAAATTGCTTAATTACTATGGTGCATATATTAAAATCCCAATATTATGTTTTTAGTCTTCATAGTGTTTGGCTTCCTGCAGCTTCCTGCAATGATAAGTACAAAGGCTCCAATGCCATTTCCTGCCAAGTGGCCATAATATTGCTTTCTCACTCCTTCCTCAAACATGCAAGATGTATATGCAAGATAAAAGAAATCAACCTTTCTTAAAAAAATACATTATATGAACCATTGCACTATATTCTTTGGCAGATGCATAGTCTCAAACATTATTTTAAATCTGTTAAAGAAGTTAAAATAGGCTTGCAAATGACTCAGACTGAGCAGAGCTCTTGGGAATGCTTTCTTGGCTGTCTTGCAATCCAGAACTAAGAAGAGATGAAGGAGGAAGCATTAGGGGGCTTTTTTGCAGGTAGTTTCACGTTTTTACTGCTATCAAACTGGATTTCACAGGCTGTCACGACGTCTTTAAGGCTCCTCATGTCTTGGAAACCTGGGTGGCTCAGCCGTGCAGCAAGCAGTGTACTCACTGAGAGGAAAGTGTCACACTACTGAAGAGAACAAAGCAGTCCTCGAAATACGATGAGCCACTCAATGTCTGGGGTGATTTGTCCACGTTTTTATTTCTGTTCTATAATGAGAGGTAAAGTTTGTTTTGAAGGCTCCCTCTTGGAATGCAGTACAGACCTGTGGAGGCTGCGGTGCTGATGGCTTTACAGGATGTCTGGCAGCCCCGTTCTTGCCACACGCTCCTCCCAGCTGCAATTCCATTTTAGCCATTCCTCCGAGCTCTCTAATGGACTATCAGAGCCTGAGGATACAGATGTTAACAGCTCCCATCAGTTATAAACAAAAGCAATTACAAACAGAAATCAGGTTTCCTCTTCCTGAATGGCTGACTACTCATCTCTTCCGAGGGATAGTAATTAGGAGGGACTGAGTTACTATCGTAATGCCAGGCGTATGAATTTCCGAGTGACTCTCACACAGCAGAAGTGTCCCTCTGCCTCTCCAATAATCACGTTGAGACACAGAAGGGTGCTACATTCTTTCACTTTTTTTGATTTCCTTCTGCTCACTATCTATTTTAACTCCCCATCTTTGCATTCTATTCTGATTAGAATTTAGTTTCAAATGGACAATAGCATTGCTACCAGATCACTTTTTCGTGGTGGAATTTGGGTCCTTTTTCAGGTTAAGTAAACTGGACAAAAACTTTAGGGACAGAAAGATATCTAACATTGCACAGAGAAATTCCAAGAGCTGCTTGTCATCTTTTGGCTAGGGGAACAGACAACCCCCAGACACATTTAAAAAAAAAATTTCTTTCAGTAGAAGAAAAACAGGATTTATGGGATTTAGACTGAGCTAACATACAATGGAATATTATGCCTGTCAATCCTCACTCATTCTTTATTAGGCTTATCTACTTTTTAATAATTACTATAGCATCCCACCTTTCTCATGGAATATTGTATAAAGTGTGTTTCATTGAGGATTTTAAAGGTTTTCTTATTTCCACCACTTAATTCTGTCTAAGACTAGGAGGACAGAAGACAGCTCACCATATATACACTAGTAAAATCATATCATCCCATCTGATTTCTATAGCACTCTTCCAGAATTTTAAGCCAAAGAGAAGGAGATCTGACTCTATGCTATAATTGTCATTCAAAATATACTGTTCAAAAGAAGCACTGGCCAAGGTTCATCTCTAAAATGTATGAGAATCTTCTAAACAAAAGGCATTTCATATGGTTAGTTCAGAAAACAAAAACCAAGCTGTAGTACTATTAGTCAGTCCAGACCATGGATCACAGCCTCTTGAGACAAAACTTTCCAGTCTTCTGCTGAAGCCTTTCAGCAAAAGTAAAAATTAAACCTAGATTTTACTATTTAACACCTTTTCTTGTTCTTTGTAAGTTTGCATTCCTCTGACAAAATACAAGCCAAACCATCCATTTCACATCTAACTGATTACTACTTGTGCAGTTTTATTAGAGACCATGGAGCCTGATACCTTGTGGCAGTTAATGCAGTCAGCATTTCATAAAGAACTGAAGCCTGTCCTACTCCTTCCTGGCCCACATTGTCTGCATTCTGTATATTTCAGAATGTTTTTGTAGGTCCTAGGCCTGACTGGGCTCTGTTGATATTAACCCAGAAAGCTGAAAGTATCAATGGCAAAGGCTACAAGAAGAGTATCTCATAATTCTTACTCAGACAGGATCTTGAGGTTAGACTCAAGTTTATAACTATTATACCATATACAGCATCACCATTCTGTCCAGTATTACAACTGGCTATTTTTAGAAAAGACTCACAACTAAGAGTACTTAACCAAAATGTTATATATTTCACACCTTCCACTACCTAGGATCTTGTTCTACACCAACAAAACCCCAAAGCTCTCCTGTAGTTTTACCCATTTCTCAATGAAAAGGTCTCTTCCAACCTTGATGATGTAGATTGTATGATTCTAAGAGTACTCTTCCTGTTAACTGTTACCCAAGTAACATCTTAGATTAAAATAGATATTAATTTTGTTACAAAATATGATGCCTAACCCATAAAAAGGGAAGCAACAAGAGGAAAACTATTTTATTTACTCCAAGGAAACTAGAATTGAAAATGAAAAGGAAGCCCCAAATACACAGGGCATTAGAAGCTTATGAAAAGAAAATAACATCAGTACTCATTGCTCAAGAAGTGATTCTCTGCTTGGGGCTGCCCTCAGAGCAGAGCAGAGCAGAGCAGAGCTGGCAGCCTGGCCAGCCTGGGGTCAGTGCCCAGCCGTGACTCAGGGCTGAGTGAGCAGCACTGAGAACCTGGCATCATTCCACACCTCCCCAGGCCTGCGCTGCCACTGCGCTGTGCTGCCCTGCAGCTCTGCCCACAGCGAGGTGCTGAGCCCTGCCTGGGAGCAGGAGCCTGCTCAGGAACCAGGCAGGTCTGTGCTCCCACAGCAGCCCCTCGCTGACAGAGCACTGCCTGCACTTGTTGGGGGCATTTCCATGGCAGCACGGCTGTCTGCAAAGGGGCAGGGGGTATCTGTGCCCCTTGAATATCATCACCCTGGAGAAGCAGCAGTGAGACTGAGTCTAGATATGCTTTAAGTTAAATTGCTTTTTGCTTTTGATAACCGTAAAATGAGGTGTCTGGTTTTTCTGAGCATCACTGTAAGACGGATGGTCCCTAGATTGTGCTTAAAATCTGATTTTTGCACACAAACAGCACAATGAATCCATCCCCTTGTACTGTTGCAGGTCTACTTGTGTCTTCCAGATCTGACGCCTCACAGATCTCAACATGCCTGAAGTTGTACTTTTTTAAGCATGGGTTTTCTCCTTCGTGTCTACCTGTAAGCAGAAACTTACCAATACTTCCTTTGATAAAACTGCTTACAAGCTGACCCTTGCTAGATATGCAATATTAGGTGAGAAACATTGCATATCCTTACAATTCTTGCACACTTGCATGATGAGAAAGTGAGTCAGTATGTACCACTGGATGGTTTCAGGCACAGCAGCCTCCATTGCATATTACCTATATATTCCTATGCAAATCCTAATAGCACATCACTTAACAATAGTCTGTCAAGCAAAACAACCTCTTAGATCTTTTATTTTTCCACTGGAAAAACCTTACATCAAAATTAGCACCGTCAGTGGTACAATTATGTATACACACATTAGATAATCAAATAAAACCCCTTGGGTAGTCTGTACTGACAGGCTGTGATGACTGGCCTACTTCTTGGATTGACACATCCTATAACCTAATGCTTCTATAATCTTAACTTCTCCCTTTGGGTCCACTAAATTACTGACTGCTGCTCCCTGTACAGCAGGATTTGGTAGCGAAAGTGCAGGGACAACTGGTTTTAATAGAAAAGAGCAAACACATAAACACTGAGCCAGGACTTCCAAAGACATCTAAAGAGGCACCCAGAGGAGCAGGGCCTGACTCCAGCTGCCCACTCTATCCTGTATCTCTCTGATCATAAAGAGGCTCTACCCACCCAAAACAAAAGCACTTAACAAATCACAGATGCAATATTTGAGAAAAACCCTATGAAATGACACACACATGTCACCCAGTGATCCAGTGAAGAGCACATTTAAACTACATTTGTTTTCCAGAGTCGCACTACTGTCTTTCTAAACTCAAAGGAGAATCACAAACTAAGACAATAATCAAACCAAAGACTAAGATCAGGTTTCAGCTGCCTTTTTAGTATACTCTAGATATAAATTGTTTCTTGACTTTGGAAAAAGTTAAATAACTAAAAGAAGCAGCAACACCAGCATTCCTAACAGTCTGAAAACCTCATGCTTCAAACAACAGAAGTATTGTTACTGATTGCCATGATGTTATAACTGCATTACTTGGCAGGAAATACATGCAGTTTCCAGGACTCAAACTGAGCTGCTACGAGAGAAGTATTATGGGCTGCATTCTTTCTCCTCAGCTGAAAAGATAAAAAGCAGTCAAAATATATACAGACCCCCGACACACAGCAGGTCATTTGCAAGTCAAGAAATTACGTGTGTAGTAATTAAAAGAAAAGCCACAGAGGTTACAATAAAATCTTGGAGTTGCTCTGTGGTTAGAAATCTGGAATTAAGAATGAGATTTGAGACAGACATACAGATGTCTTTTCTAGCACAGGAAATTGGGAAGATTCCAAATTTTTACTTAGCAAATTTCACAATTACTGCAATGGTCCAAGAACTTGTGGGGAACGTCATCCTCTTGTGCTGTCTGTAGTTTTGCCATCTTCTTTATTGACATAGGATTTGTTTTATTTGTTTTGAAAAGCCATTTTGCAGTCCAGGGGCCTATATTGTTAACTCCTTAATACCCTCTTGACCTGACTACTTCTGCACTATTACCTGGAGCTGCAAGGCTGACCTGATCCAGGGCTTCTCTTTCAATCCAGTAGGTTACATTTCTTCTTAAAAGGAAGGAGCAGGAACCTTAATTTGTATTACCAGCAGTAATGCACACAAGATGTTACAGTGAACAATATTACAACATATTTAGTGATACTGCAGGATACCACAAGTATGAGTTCTTTTCCAATTGTAAATATCCCCACAGAACTGCAACACAGAAAAAAAAATATTGTTTTTCCGTATAACCCTTTTGACAAGTTGTCTTTCAGGATTTCAATCTGTAGTCCATCAGCTTTTTTTTGACACCAAGAAATTTGTCACCTTTAACATCAGTTTAAAAGAACAACAGAAAGGAACAACAGACAGTCTTATCTAGAAACACAGGAATAGATTCCTGTATGTGTTGATGCATTTTACTCAGTCCTCTCTTATAGAAGGGTTAGGTTCCAGAAAAAGAAAAATTAAGATTCATTGCATCTAACCATATCTCAGACTCTTGTGTGTTTCTTCTCTTCTTTAAAACTCAATGCAGTCTTATCTAGCTGGTTCCCTCCACAGGGATATCCTGCCCTCAGCTCCCATCCGTAGCAGAGATTTGCATTCCTGCTCATTGCCAATGTTTAATTTTGGACATATGTATTCATTCTAATGAGGGATAAAACCCCTGGGTGCCTAGACTGATGTGATAGGCACCACTGAATGCACAACTGCAGGCAAACTCTAAGCATGTTTGCTTATTTCCCACAGCAGGTTCTGTCCACTGAAATGTGGCTTGAAATTAAAGGGTAAGCAAAAAACTTCAGAAGGGGGAAGGAAAAGAAGGGAGATGAAAACAATTTTCTTTAACCATCCTGTTTGTCTCTCTCCAGACTGTTCTTGGTTGATCTTGCCCTGAGGTATTCCTCACCAGACGTTACATGGAAGAACACCATGCAGAGGTATAAACACTTGCTCACACACATACAGTTCTGATGGAAGAACAGGATTATCGCCTGTGCTGCTTCACTCAGTGATAGCATCATTCAGTACCTCTTGTTCCTCCAGACCACCCAACAAGGCTTTACCTGAGTCTTCTGCTTCATTTAGTCTTAAATGTGTGAAATTCACTGGTCTACATTGTTTTAAAAGACCAGGCAAAGGTATTGAAAAGCCTTTGGAAACAAGAAATAGAAACAATTACTCCCCTTCTGCACATCCTTGCCAGTCCTGGGGTTTACAATGGGGGATAAATTGGGCTGTGTGAGAACTATGAAGTGGCAGTCAGGGGAATTGTATTCTGCCTGGTTCTTATCAGAAAATGATTACTGGTTGGTATTTCTCCCTCAGATTCAACCCTGGGTTTTATAAGCTACCAAATCAACCTCTGCAGCTCAGTGGGAAAGTCACCCTGAATTACCATCCAGAACGTTTTCCAGATGTCAAATTCTCCACGACATGATAACAAATAGAGCTATTTTGGGAAAAAGACAAGGTGGTTTATAATTGGCACTATATTGCATGAGGCTATCATTAATGCTAGACAAATCCAAAAAGGCAATAGAGTTTAGTCTAGCAAGACAGAGGGTTACATTCTTGATTACAAAGTAGGAAATTAAATGTTATCAAAACCAAAACAACAAGTAAGACACAGAACATATTTGAAACAGTTCAATTCTCCCAGCTGTCTCAAGACTTCTCTGAGTCATGTCCCTGGAGCAGATATGGGAGAAGATGGGATTTGGTACAACTACATTGCAAATTTTGACTTCTAGAAATAGTTTGACATTATTGTGAAAACAGAAACTCAAGTTTGAGGTGGCTGGGGCAGCTCAGAGCTGAAGATATCACTCTCTTCACTTCATACAACATCCATTTCCTCACCCTCATTTTTGGTCCCATCTTGAATAACCTTAGCATTTTCTCTGCGTGAGTGATTTTCTGACTTTATGGAGTGGTTTTGTACCCTCTTTAAGCTTAAGCAGTCTTCAAGGTGGGTAATATTCTCCCAGGCTGCTACAGCACTTGAAGTCATATCTCTATACCTGCTCTTTAACTGAATACACTTTAATATGTCATTTTATCTTCAGAGGGTCACTATACAACATTAATCATAGAGATGATATACTTGGCTGTGAATGTGTGTTCCCTCCCTAACATTTAAGGGAAGGAGCCTTCAAATAAGGTGTGCCCCACTTTCCCCTAACACAGAATGGTTCAGGTTGGAAGGGAGATCTGCTTTACCTGGTCAATCTCTTCTCCTCTGAAGGGAGAGGAGAAACATCTCCTCTTTGGAATTTTCAGGTCTCTGCTGTGGCTAATATGATCTAATCTGAGGACGACAATAGCTCTACTTCTCATTAGAGGTTGGGCCAGAAGTAGTTTCCATCCATATCTCTAATCCCATAAATGTGAGCATGCTTCATTCACTAGAAAGATTTTTATTTTTTTCTTGATCTAAAAGTCCCCCCATTCCTGCAATTCAAAGATCACTACTGTCAAGTGCCTTATGCCACTGATTTCACTCCCACTTTGCAGTTCTACATCCACTACTGGCACTGCCACAAGCCAAATGTTTCGGGTACTGTCACACTGGAACATTCACAGTTCTGTATTTTTAATGCTATCATGGCTTGGTTCATTAACTACTCCACTTGAACCATGTCTTCCTTTCATGAAATATTTACAGCTCTTTGGTAATACTTTGTACATCTGTTTTTTCCCCCCATTCATCTAAAAGCCATTACTAATGTTTTCATAATAAGGAACTGTTTTACTGAACAAAGATAACAGTAGCTAAGTCAAGAACAACATGAACAAATTAAAATTAAAAAAGGAAGTAAAGCCATTTAGAATTCAACAATACAGCATGCACAGCCACAATATTTAAGTATGTTATTCCCTGCTAACACTAAGTAATATTGAAGTGTATTATCTTGTATTAAATGAACTGAAATTAAGACAGTATATTCCAGTCACCTAAAGTAACACTATCAACTTTTATTAGAAGCTGGGGATAGGTCTCCTTTTTAAAAATAGCATCTACAATAAAGCTTCTATTTGAAAGCGATAGAAAAAAACTTTGATTTGTTGTTGAAAACTTCACAACCAGTTGCTTTTTCCTTATTCACAGGTTAAATTTGTACCTGGCAAAATCACATCTCTCCTTGTGTTAGCATTCCCCACGGCAGTTCCCTAATTCCAGCAGAGTGCACCCATCACTGGAGCTTTGAACACTGAGGCACTTAGACTAACCCCGTGGAAGGTTATCATGCAGGTCTTTGGCCTGGGATGGGTTTGTATTCAAGGGGAGCCAATAGAGAAAATACTAACCAGAATCCAAGTGTTCCCTGGAATCATGTGTTTGTGGAAGACAAACTTTACCTAAGTTTTCACAGTGCTTCCATTTGATGATGAAAACTTGTTTTTTTCTGCATACAGATGTAGAGTGCAGAAAAAACATAAATCTTTGGTACAAGACATATCACTTGGTACAAGAGTAAATCTAAAGGTGTTTATTAGTTTATCAATGGAGAACATAAATCTGAAGTTTTAAAGTATTTATCTTTTATATTTCCTAAGTATCTGCAAGAACAGGTTCAATGCAGCAGTTTTATACTGAATCAACCCATCAAGAGACAGAAAGGCTAATTAATAATTTGATCTACTTGTACTTCTAACCATGACAAAACCCTTTAGTTACATACTAAAAATCTAACCAGATTCTTGTGGATACATAGCAGTTTCTACCTTGGATAGTCCAAATGCACCGGATGCACACTAGTGGGTGGATTTTAAAGTTATATTTGAGCAGTGCAATTTAGCTACTGGCTGTAATATGAGAACTATCTGCTACAACTCCATGGAGACAGACAGCAGCAAGACTCATCATTTCCTTAGTGGAGGTGGAACAGGACTGATGGAAGAAACGGGTGAAGAGTCCATGGGGGGAGAGCCTGTAAAGAAAGGGGTGGATCACTGTTCTGATAAGGAAAAGAACATTCTTGCTTGCTCAATTAAAATGATTACACTTAATGTATGCCACTAATCCTCCCACATGCCCTGCAGACCTAAGTGAGCCCATGCACATTGTTCTCTGATGTTTTTGATGGCAACTAATTAATCTTAATGAGAGGGAGTGCTGACTTCAGGGGTTTTATCTCACTGCACTGCAATTTATTTTCATTGGCAACTGGTTGACTTTTCCTTTACAACATGCAGCTTATGAATGTCTCAGTTATTTTGTCAATGCAATCACAAAGATTGATACATTTATGTTTAAAACAGTATGTTTTTTAAAATTGAAGTTCAGAGTCCCATTTAAGTACCAAGCCCACAGTGATTTATTTAAGGGTTTATTATGTTCTCAATTACAAGTTCAGTTGCTTTTGGACCTTTTTTTCTGGCCTCCACTCTCAATTACTACTCGGATACTCTTGCACATCCTCCACTCACTATTCCCTGAAGGCTTTGGTATCCAAACCACTGCTGCCTTCTTTTTCCTTGCTCAACAACAGCAACAGAGAGTCAGTGGCAAAGGAATATGGCAGTGAGTCACCACTTAGTAGATCATTAAACCACATATCATATGGAAGAAGTTACTGTCTGTATGTTGTATATTAAGTATGTTGACTTGATTCCACTAATCAAATAACAAAATTCACCTTGAACAATAACATTTGCAAGATAAGTAAAGAAATGCAGAAATGAAAAAGTAATTTATTATGTTGATGAAAGCAAACTCATTCCCTTCAGCTCTTAGATGTAAGTGTTGGGTTAAAACCAAATTTTGGAGTGTTAAAATGTAAAAATGATGTATGCAAGCAGTTTGGGAAATTCAGAAATCTTTTTTTATAGGAGAAGAAAGCATGGTGGGTGTGACAAAAGTAATATATTCTAAGATGCTGTCACAGCACCTGAACTGTGCATTTGCACAGACAATACCATATCTGGGTCATTTCTGGGAGCAACTGCATCTATTTTAAACTAGATTTAGTTCCATCACAGCTTCTTTCTACTGAAGAATATAAAATTATTTATACTTAAATTTCCTGTTTAAGTCAGATAAAAATTTTAAATATTTTGGTAGCAACTGTGCAACTTCTGGAGACATTTCCCATGGAGAATATTATAAGATTCCATATTCCTGCTTATGCAGGAAAGTGGGGGCTGTCCAAGCAGGACATACTGCTAAAAAGAAAACTTCTTTCACCAGGTTGGAAAGCAGGAAAGTCTTGTCTGAAACCTCAGGACTGGGGATGCCTGGTTAGATGGCTGCTGGATCAGAGCATATCCACAGTGTTTCTGTGTTTCCATGAAACTCTCCCCCCAAAAAGATCACCAAAACCCAACAAAAAGCTGAACAACAACAGAAAAACAGTCCCCTCAGCCAAATTCTAGCTTGATTTTCAAGGCTTCTCTGCAATGGAGACTAGTTACTGCTAATTTATCTTTTATTTCCTTCCATTTCTTAGACCATGTTGAACATTGATCATTGGTTGCATGTTAACTTACCCAAGTCCGTTAATGATCTCAACTGGCCCAGTGTGAGCTCCCTGAATAACCAGCCCAGGTCACAGCATTGCCATAAAACAGGAATATGGATTGAGATCCAGCATTATCAGTGCTGTTGGAACCTGAATGCATTCATGTTCTACAACAGGCTACCGATAATTTTTTTATAGCTCTTTGCCACTGATCCCCTCTTGAAAAGTGATGATGAAATTTTAGAATTACTCAGGCCCTGGTTTCAAACACAAGATCCAGAGTTTCTCAACACATCCCATACATCAGCATAATGAACTTAAACTATTCACTGGCTGGTCAACTTACAACAATAAACAGAAACATAAATCCAAGTTCAAAACCTCAGTCACTTTGCTCTTATTTCCTTAAGCACACATGAAGACAGACAGATTTTATTACAGCATTTCATATGTGTTCTTAAAAGCCATGAGCTGCTTGCATTTTAAACTGCAGAGCTTGAAGAAACTTGCGTTATAGGAACTTTACTAACTAAAAATTCAGAACAAAGGAATTGTGAAAATTCCCAAACTTACCTAGGCACATTGTCTAGATGTATTGCAAGGTAAAAAAATTAAAAACCCCTTAAATTACTTTTCTGCTCTAGTTCATTCTAGATTTACCTACCATGCAGAAGATCTTCCTGCTTCTCTCCACAAGATGCTCAAAAAGGCAAATGAGAGCATTCAGTACCTTGAGAAAGCATGCTGCTAGATTAGTCACTTTTACTTGATTAATTTCCATCATTAACAATCATACATGTCTTATTTGTGATTTATGGAAATCTCATTTATAACATACATTTCTACACAGGCTTCCTTGCTTTTGCAAACTTAGCTTCACCCGTAGTAAGATTTCTGACATGTTATGAAGAAAACTCCCCCACTCAATACATCTTGCCAGTGTTTTTAACGATGCAAGATAAAAACCCAAAAGATATGAAAATTGCTGACTTCATCAATGCTCGAGTATACTTCTACCCCTGCACTTGCTCGTGTTTCCTGTAAATGCTAATGACACTGATTCTGTGACTCACTGGCACTGTGGCAGAAAGTTATCAAAATTATAATGAAGTTCCCACAGAAATACTCCCTATCTGTAAGAGGAGAGGCAAGCAAGCAACTGGGTTAAAACCTGAGGAGAACTGCCACAGCTTCCCACCAACCACGGAAAGGCTCATAGGATTCAGCTACATTTACCCACCTCTAGTAGCATAAATCCACTGTCAAGGCATATGAAAAAGACCAAATTCTTGTGTGTGATTATGTCATTTCTTCCATTATTTGCCTTTTTTCTCCTTTTACTCTACTTATGATTGTTTTGACAAAGTTGCACTTTTTCAGAAAAATGTCAGCTGGCTGAAGGCTGCACTTATGGCTAAAATCTCAGAATAAACAGTGGCAGTTACATCCCACCCTGCTTATTCAGTGCCTGGACTCTGTGTATCATCACCTAACACACTGGAAAATAACTTCCTGCGCAGAGGGATTGATTTCTAATGATTAACTCTGCTTTATTCACAGATGTTTCTCAGTGGTATCATGTGACAGTCCTGCACATGCATTTCTGTTATTTAGATTTCTCCCCCTCCTTTTCCCCTCTCAGCAATTCTGGCTTGGCTTCCCCTGCTCTGCAGTGCTGGCTGTAGAGGGAACTGGGATAGGCTGTTTTTAACAAGCAGCACATTCTGTTTTAAACCCTTTAGCACGGAATACAAATCCTTGAATGTTTTCCAGAAATCTGAAGTGTGTTGACTTCTATACTCAGAATAATAAACACAACTGTGCTTGTCTAACTAAAAAGAAGTGGAAGTGCAGTTCTGTGACCCATTCAGGACAGAGCAGTGAAAATACATTCACCCTGCCTACACTCTCAGTATCACAACTGGGTTTCTCTGGGTGGGAGTGGTGGGGGTTTGGCAGGGGTGTTGTTTGAATGGTACTTATTTTTATTAAGTAGTTCCTTAGGGTAGCAGCCAAGATTTCAAATAGTTCCCACAACACAGCTGGCTAATAATCAAGGTGCTCCTCAGTTTCTGCCATTGAATTGGGCAATTCCTTGAGCAGGGCATTACCCTATGCCATCAACAAACTGAGTGTGCCACTTTGCATCAGCAGCAGACAGCCTGGGAAAATATTGCTTGACTGGCACTGCAGTTGTTCGACTAAAACGCCTTCAAACTCCAAGGCCTCTAGGGATGTTAAGTTTAGTTAAAAATCTAAAAGTTAAATGCCACCCAACTGGAATGCATAGCAGCATCTCAAAGTAAGATGGTGTGACTAAGGATATGGTAATACCATAAGGAAAAAAAAAAATAATCAAAGCAGAGCCGTGCCCAAGTGAGGCAGTGTAAAGCTGACTGTGATATCATAGAAAGGAAGTAATGCCTACTCAGGGAGGAATTGATCAGCTGCACCTCATTCTGCGCCTTTATGTTGAGGCAATATTGATGCTTGAGCCAATACACAAAGCTAATGAAGTTAAGTTCTAACATCAGTGCCATGGCTGGGCTCACTTGAAAAAATGAAACAATCAAATTGTTCAGGTCACAGCCCAGCTGGGGCAACAGAGCAGCCAAGGACATGGATTGTGGCAACTCCCTCTGAAGTTAGCATGAGGTCTTATTATAACCATTTTTATCAAAGCATCAGCCAGAGGAAAAACCCAAATGTGGTCAGAAGAAAGAGGTGTATTCTAGCTACTGGCATGGCCTCCTTTTATTCATGCCCATTTCTGCTGTGATAGGCAGGGAATATTTGTCTTTTGTTGAACATGTTAGTCCAGTTTTTCAGTTGTATTTCTGCTGTTCACAAGTGGGAGAACAAAAATCTGATTTTCAGATTAAAATATTTTTTCAGCCTTATTTGATATGAAATCTTAAGTTCTTTATAAAATACAAGGGGTTTTGTGTCTATACTAATTTATTAGTAGAGAAGCTCTGGGTTTTTATACTACAGCAGAATAAGATATGGCAGGGACTGAACAACAACGACCTTCTCTATCACCATCAAAATGCAGTAGAGCTTTCAGCCAAAGAAAACTGTAGAATGAATTTTTAAATAGCAGGCAATTTCATTCCAGAAAATCCCCCTTCCCAGTTTCATACAGGAAACCACAAGGATTTTAAGCAGACTTAAAATTAAGTTTGAGACTATACATTGCAGTTGTTTTCCTACTCAGTGTGATCTACTGGCTTTCTCATTGCTTCCTTTAATATTTGAACTAGAACAAAGAGAAGTCTGTCAAAACTTTTAATTCCTTAATTGGCATATCTGAGCTAACGAATGAGATTTTCAAAAGGCAAAAAACTGGTTCAGACAAGAGCAGAACAGAGTTATTTGTATGCTTTTGGGAAAGGGAAACATATATAACATTTACACACAGCTCTAAGTTCATAAAATTATGAAATCAATACATGAGTGTAGCCTCATAGGACCATTCACTTCGATTTTTGGACATTAACAGCTCTGCTAAGTGTTGCATTTCAGAGAACCATGAGGGGAAGTTTCTTACAATGACCAGATTCTGATCTGCTTTTGAAATATTCAAGAACAGTTGTTAACAGACACAGGCAATTAATTTCCCTCCAGCTTTACTTCATTTGTAGTCAGAATTAAACTGTTCCCTTCCTTGGGAAGGATGGCCTCTCTTTTTAGACACTGCCACTCAAACTGCTTGTGGCAAAGTTCCAGCTCCTCACAGGTTCCCTGTTTAATGCCTATCACTGCTTCAAAGATTCAGCTCCACTCCAATTTAGCTCTACCACCTTCACGTCTACACATTATCTGAATTTCCCTTTAAAATCCTTAAAAACAGTCAAGCCCTACAACTGCTGATAAGATTATATCAGTATTTTGCTTCAGCAGAACAAAAGGGAAAAGGCCACAAAGCCCAACACACCATCAGGAACTAAATGGACAGAGAACTTTCATCTGAAAGGAAGCAAATGAAAAACCTCTTTTCCAGCTTTCAGGAATACCTGACAACCTGGTAATTTTCAAATCACAAGGTTTCTGCTAGGTTCCCATGGAGGCTTTTTAATATTACAAAATAATAAAACAAGCATTGTAGCTATACCCCACCAGGCGAAATCCTCTCTGCAGCCCTCGGCACAAGGCCACCTCAGAGCAGCTTGCATGTTCTGCTGCTGGTGATGCAAGGCCAGTGAGACACAGGACACACCAGTCATTACCCTGGACTCCCTTGGAAGGCTGCCTAACTTGCCCTTGCAGTTCAGTTTTGTTTTGATTCTCCCTGGGCCAAAACACATACCTCTGATTGTGTCTGTCAGTGTGGCATCTAGAGACCTACCCTGGATCTAAACCAACCGTGTGAGTACATTTGCCATTTGATGTGGTTTCCCCTTGAGAATTAAAGCAAAGCTCTGAGATGGGGCTTCAAGCAATCCCCTTCCAAAGATCTCTGGCTTTGCTGACTGTGGCAGAAGAATGCCCTGGAGGGGTCTGCAGGAGCTAATGCAGGCTGCAGCACCAAAACAAACCAGGTTGGCTAATATAGAGTAGGGAAGACATTGCCATTACTATCTCCGCCTCTGCTGCCTTTTCAAAACTTTTAATTGCATAACTCAGGGGAGAAAAACAGAAAAGGTGCCCATGATGCAACACTGACATTTTAACAAGGAGTCCCCTGAAAGGTTCCTCTACCACTTGGTTATAGAAACCACAGATCACAGAAGCATATTAACAGAGAAGGATGGAAGGGACTAGGTCAGATCAGCTGCTTTTCTATACAAGCCATGACTCCCCACTAGATTAGTAAGTAAAATCAGAGTAAGATAATGCACAATTATTAACACCAAAGGTCTTGCTTCTTCCAAAATGCTTCAGATTCCACTTAACAACCTTGGTTTTCAAAGCCATTAGTTGTTGGTAAGCACCAGGAAGCACTCTTGAAATATTCCTTCCATCGACAACATTTGCTCACCATCACCAGCCACAGGGCCATGGCTGTCTCAATATATCTTATGTACTTTCAAAAGATAACTTAGGCTACATAAACTTAGAGCTACCTGAATGCCCTTCCACTCCAGGGCTTCCAAAATTATACAATAAGAGATTGGATTATAGCTAATAATACAAGCCCCTTACAATGATGTGAGTGAAAAACCAAGCTCATCTCAGTCAGAAACACTGTCCATGCTCCTCACAGATAACAGCCAAAACAATAATCCCCTTTGAGAGTTATCCAGCTCAAAGTTCTGGAGACGGAATGTTCTTGATATAATTTGGGGCTTTGTTTCTACATCCCTTTGGTCCAACAAACAAAAATCACAGAAAACCCTTGTGAGTAGAGCAGTACTGTGAACAGATTTGCCTCATTATCCACTAGGAATAAAAACAGTCTAGTGGGTGCCCAAGTTTTCAAGTCACTGTCTGATTTTCTTGAGAAACATGAGATATGCCCACACACAAGACAGTGTTGGTTATAACTGCTCACTTAATTTTCACCATGCCCTGTGTCAGTGATATTGGACCTTGGCCCTGGAGTAGTCACAATCTCATTTTCCCCTCAAAGAAAGGACTCTGAGGGAGCATTATCAGAAGAGACCTTTGAGTAGTTTGTTGTTAGTACAGCACAACATCCCAAGACACTGAGTATCAATACACTATAAATTATCCTCTCAGTAACAGGCTTTCATATAAATCTTTCCTTCAAGGATCCTGCTGGTCTTCTCCCCTTCCCATGTCTGGAATCAGCAGTCAAAAAAGGCACATGTGCACACCTCAGCTCAAGAAAGAGCTTTTCACATTCCCTGGGTGGCCTCAGAAGTGTCTCTGTGTGTTGAGCTAGACAGCACTAGATAAACAGTTCTTAACTGGAAAAGAGCTTCAGCAGCTGATTTGGAAGGCAAAGCAGAATAAATACTATGTCAGTATAAATCCAGCTGCTGTGCCTTTTGCTTTCTGTCCTCCTGCCATTTCTAACTTTGGCTGACAGTGTTTCCTTTGGGAAACTAGAAAAAACATGCAATTCCCAGCAGCTCCAGCTGCAGTGATGAACTTCCTCTAGGTTAGAGGTGCACAGAACTAAATGTCTGTTTTCCTAAGCCCAGTGAAAATCCAGAAAAACTTCTTTAGATTTCATTAGTGTGTCTTTAGAGGGATTACAGTGAAAGTAAAAATCTACTCCATGGCTTTGTTTATTTGTCATAACAAGGGTTCAGACTTGTGAGGACTATTCTTTGCCAGTCAGGAGCCAAAACTCAACAGCAAGGACAGCCATTAGGCTAAGAATTATAAATGACAACAATTTGCTAAGACCCATGGCACGTTTAAGCTTATTTATTTTAAGAATTCTCACACAGGATAAACCATTTATTGCTTGAATCTGTAATCTAACCCTAATTTTCCACTCCTCCACTTCCCAAATCAAGTTTTATGAAGACTGACAGACGTATTCCACCAGTTTTTTTCATAATAAGAGCTACTTTATTCCATGAATAATTTTAAAGTATTATCAATCCTCAATGAAAATCCATAATGTCAAGATGGTATTTCCTGAGCAACAGTACTATGTAGTTGCTGCTCTATCCTACCTGTCCATCTCATTTCTAAAGCAAAACATGACATAAATAAAATAACTTATTGTGCATGGATAACTTCAAACTGTTTTTGTCATTAACTCAGCAAAGAGGAGTGAAACAATGATCAGATAAGAGCTTGTTTCATGTAAGAAGATATTCTGGCCCAGATTCCAAGAGAATCACCTTTAAAGCACTTTCTACAATGCAGAGGTAATGTTTATTTTCTTGAACCATTATAGACTCAAGATGCAAGAAAAGTAAGATTCTGGAAAACCAAGGATGGATAGTCCACACTAGGTGGCACTGCTACACATAGCTTAAGTTTCTTTGCTGTGGGTTCAAATTAAGCCTAATTTTTGAACAAATATCTGTATTTAGTTTGAGGGAGATATTTTGGGAGAGCTTTAGCAAAGAGCAAGGAAACATTCTTTGTTCCCCTGCAGTCTCAGACAACTTTTGCTCTGTAATTATTATCCAGAAACCAACCAGTAGGAGTCTTAATGCTAATGCTGCTCCCTCCTGCAGGTATTCCACACCTGCTGTCCAAGCCAGTCCTTCAACCATCACACGCACAATCAAAGCCACACTTTGCCTTTGCAACACAGACAGGAGCCCAGCCCTGTTCTCTTCCACCTAAAAACCCCCAACCAACAACAACAACAAAGTAGTGTTTCACTACAGGCATAAAGGCTTGATAAAGCTGATTGTGGTTATCACTAGAAAACGTTTGATTTGCAGCCAGTAGGCATTAAAATGCAACAGTTCAAGAACTAAACTTCTCCTAAGCAATGATTGGAGATGGGCAGAGCTGTGAGGATTTGTCCCAAAGCAAGCAAGCCCAACTGAATTTTAGACAAAAGTGTGAACATACCCTGCAGAAATACAAAGTTTTTAAAAGCAGAATCTGTTATGGCCAAACTCATCTTTCTGAGTTTCAGAATTTTAAAATCCACTGTCAAAGAAAGTACTAAGACAGAAGAATTATTGATCCCTATTGACTCATACACCTAGAGAACAGTAAATGCTGGGTTTAATCCCATTCACATGCCTTTAGGAGGTTATATTCCTGTCTTGCCAAGCATCAAAAAACACAAATACATTTTTTAAAAAATAAAGATCCTAGTGGAAAAAAAACCCCAACCCAACCCAACCATTTTGTAGAATTCTCACACTTTTGTGATAAACATCAGCATTTCTTTAAAGTCTCCTCACAAAGTCTCCTCTCCTCTGATTACAAATTTGTGCAGTAGGGGAATCTTACTAAACAAATCAATGGATGTTTTAATTTCAAATAATAATAAAATAGGTCTTTCTACTCAAAGCTATTTTTTCAGTATAATCAGTCTCAGTACAGCAGAATACAATTTTTCCTCCAGACTAATACCTTCACCATCTTTTCCCCAGAAAAAAACAAACCCTTAGTCTGTGAATTTTAGTGAGAACTACATGGTACAGTCTTATTCTTTGCTTGATCCAAAACAGGAAAAGAGAAAAAGTAGAACAAGAGCTATGAGCTTGGCAACTAAAATGTCTCCTCTGTACTAAAAAATCCTAAAAGACAGAGTTTATAATCATCCCCTCTTCAAAATAAGTATTAGCAGACATTACTGACATTGATTAGCAGACGCTGATTTGTGGGTTTGCTGCTATCTTTAAACCCAGTTTTAATCAAATTTCATGATCAGAACAGGAAGCAACAAACTGAAAGCAAACATTCCTGCTCCAGTCAGCTTTTCATACTCCTTTGCTTTGGTTTCATTTCAAGTGTCTGACTTTTATTTATCTAAGAAAGGGGGAAAAAAAGTCAGCATCTTCTGGAAAAACTGCAAAATGGAAATGATGAAATGTATAAACCAGCTCACTGGCAGGTCCTCCTGACAGCAAGGCAAATGATTCCAAGAGATTGCATCTTTGAAAGGCTAGAAAGTATCAGGCTCTGCCATGTGACTTCAATTAAAACAGTATTAGCTACTACCTTTCTGAACTTGAAAACTAGCACTGTGTGAAAAAGCTTGAATATTCAAGCCTCTGATGCTAGGATGGAGTCCAAAAGGACAGAAATAAACTGACAGCATCCTGAAAGCTTCCTACTACAGCATCTCACTAAACTGCCTCAGACTGGATGGGTGGGGGTGATCACACTCATGGCAGACAGGACAACAGATTTACACGGCATGATCTGAGTGCTCTGTTCTCTGTGCAGATGAAACAGGTGTCACTAAGCTTTTTTTTTTTTTTTTAAATGGAAGACAGGAAAGAAAACAAAACATGTATATGCTGATCCAGCCTGGAGGGAAAACATCCTCAGAGCCAGGCTGCTCAGAGGAAGGATGCAATGTGAATTGGGTGGATCGGTTTAGAACAGGAGCCTTATCCTCAGCCTGTCTCTATCCAGCTCTCAGATGATCTGCAAACACTTCCCAGAGCAGATACCTGGCATGTGCTGGGAACAGCAGGGCAGGAATCTCAACCAGGGGAGTTGCTTAAGCAGACTACAAACACTCAGTCTCAGTTCTGTCCTGAAGCATTTCTAACACAGATAAGAAATGAAACAACCTCAGTAGGTGAGAATAAAAACCTGACACACATTAGTTTCCAAGCAAGGCTCCCAGCAGAACTGTAAGCAGACTTAAGGACAGCCAAATTCAGTGGAGAGGGGTACATGCAGTGGAAGATCTCTCATTCATTTGCTTCCCTGTCAAAAACCTCAAGAAAATTATTTGTTCCCACAAAATGATTTGAATTTCGACAAGTCAGTGTTTTCCCTTATGTATTCTATGTAAAGCAGTAATTTTAGGTAAAGCCATTAGGAAAATTCCCCAGAAGAGTTCACATTAGTATTCCACTGCAAGATCAAGATCTGAAAGGCAATACTGCATTCTGCTAGATTTCAAAAGAAACAGTCTCCTGCAGTTCCTCACACTATATAAATTTCTAAGAGTGTTTTATACGTCTTTGGATGAACTTACAAGGCTGCTTTCCTCATGTTTCTGAAAAGAAAAATGAGATTGCTTTTCTTTCTCTTTTCTGAAATGAAAACTTTTATTCTAATGTATGCCTAACTTCCCATGAGAGATGAAATAAGAAACTGAGGGGGAGACAGGACACAAATAACACAGAGGAGATTAAAAAAAAAATAAAATCCTGTCATAGAATGGTTTGGGTTGTGAGACCTTTAAGATCATCTAGTTACAGCACCTTCCATTAGACCAGGTTGCTCCAAGCACAGTTTCAGGGATGGGACAGCCACAACTTCTCTGGGCAACCTCTGCCAGTCAGTGCCTCACCACCTTCACAGGGAAGAATTTCTTCCCTATATTTAAATCCAGCCCTTCCCTCTTTAAGTTTAAAGCCATTACCCCTTGTTTTATCACTGCATGCCCTTGCCAAAAGTCCCTCTCCAGCTCTCTTGGAGCCCCTGTAGACACTGGAAGGGGTCTAAGGTCTCCTCAGAATCTTCTCTACTTCAAACTGAACACTCTCAGCTCTCTCAGCTCCAGAGCAGAGGTGCTCCAGCCCTCTGAGTATCTTCAAGGCCTCCTCTGGACTTGCTTCCACAGCTCCACATCCTTCTTGTGCTGGGGGCCCAGAGCTGGAGGCAGCTCTGCAGGTGGGGTCTCAGGAGAGTGGAGCACAGGGCACAGTCCCCTCCTTCTGCTGCAGCCCAGGAGGACACCTTTGGTTTTCTGGGCTGTGGTCGCACATTGCTGGGTCAGGCTGAGCTCCTCTTCCACCAACACCCCCATGTCTTTTTCCTCAGGGCTGGTATCAATGTCCTCAAGCCAATTAACACAACAAAACCTGGAAGCCTGTTTATATTAAAACTTAATTTGTTTATGAAATAAAAATTTTGCATCCCAATATCTACTGACATGCAAATATTCCATTTAACAGTAAAGATCCTGCAGTACTTTAGTACAGGGTTTAATACAGTGGAGTTGTTTTTCAGCTGGCTGTACTGCTGGTCATGGGCCTGACAAATGAGGCCTTTCAAGGCTAGACTTAGTTAGCACTGTGGGATTTTTTAGATATACATAAAACCCCCTCCAAACCCCACATCACTACTTATTCTAAAAATGCAGGAAACAGTAAGTATATAGGAATTTCACAAAGTTACAATTCTGCTTTTGGAAGAGTGGAGAGCATTGTTTACTCAGATGCTACTGGAGCCCATAATATTTACACTTAGCCATTAGGAGAGAACAAAAAAAGTGATATTCCAAAGGCATAGATCCTTATTTTTTTATTATGGGTTTAATGGTTCAGTATTAACTGATACACCTCCACTGCAGCAGATGGGACTCCTTTCACCACAGGTGGTCTTCTTTGAGCACAGTGTCTAAGCCCGAAGTTCCCTACCACAGGTTGGTAAAGGCAGGTTTCCCAGCAAAGATAAACACCTCAGCACAAGGCAGCTCAGCTCCCATGCAGCCACACCCTGCACCTGGCAGGGCTGCAGGCACTATCAAAGCAGGCAAAAAAACCACACCAGAAAGCCCTTTCCTCACCTGTCAGGCTGGTTTTAGGTCATGTGAGGGAGGAGGGTGAGGGAATGACTCCCCAGCCCTGCTCTTCCATGTTTTCAGCACAAGTGATTCAATATTTTAAGAGTCATTTCATTATGCTATGCCTTAATTTATGGCATATATTTGTGAATTCTCTGTTTGGACAAAGCTACAAGAAGTTGGGAGTGCTTTGTCTGTCACAAATACAAGCCAAAGGAGGGATGTTGTAAAAACTAGTCACACATAGTTTGAAAACCAGGCTTAATCTGAGAGCTGATGCTGCTATTGTTTTCAGTAAAGACCAAAAAAAAAAAAAAANACTTCAACATCTAAATGTTTGAATAAAAAATAAGAGCTTGCTATAGTGCTGGGTCAGACATCAGAAGAAATGGGAAGATGCACATCCACGTGGCCCCCTCGTTCCTCACAACACACCCACTGGATCTGGTTGCAATTCCACCCTCCTCAGGAATTCAGCAGCAGTGCCAATCAGCCTTGGCTATCTATAAACTGAAGCGAGGATTTTGGAACAGATGTCAGCAGCTTTATTGACAGTCGATTATTTTAAACTTTTGTTTGGATGCAAATAAAATGCTTTAATGCCATCTGCCAAACACTGAAAGGTTAAGGCAGATGAGAAGACCTTACACCACAGGAAGAAGCTTTTATCTTCTACAAATGTGATGGTCAAAACTTGCAGGGGATTAAAAAGCTCAAGGATGATCTTGTTATATCTAAAAAAACCCAAAGCAGAACACACAATCTCAAAGGTGAGCAATTTTAGGATCACAAGCTAAGTGCTTTGAAGTCAAACTGTCCAAGTTACCTCAGCATCAAATAACGTCCTGTGTTCTTGGAGTAGCTGTTACAATAAAGTTTAATACATTATTAGATCCCATACTTAGATTGCAAAATAAAGTATCAAAAAGCCTTGCCTTCTCTCTCCTGAGAGGAACACTGCAGAAATAAGGATATTACAGGAATGGCTGAACAGCTCAGCATGGTTTATATACACAAGGGGATGAAGCATAGTGCAGCACTGGCTGACTATGCCAGTATACAACAGATTCCATATGCGCAACACTGAAGTAGCTGGAAAAAGTGAATCATCCTGCACAGAATGCAATGAGTAGTTTATGGCATTCAACATGCACATGAATATGGGTCCAGAACTTCACAACACCCCTCGCTCATAGCTGGACTCATATATGGGGAGAAAAGTGTTTAATTTAAAGCTTTTTATAAAAATAAGTGTTGTATGTTTGACTTAGTGGGGAAACTGAAGTAATTTTTGTTCTCAGGTATTAGCAATGATTTGCAAGTGCACTTTGTTAGCAGACAGCAGCATGCTTTGGGCTGAAGACATTAAACTGACACTGTACAGGATCCTGTGGTTTGCAAAAAAGAGATAAGAGCCCTTGCTGTGCATGTTTTAAGTTTGTACCTGAAGCACACAGTAAGTGTGGCTAACTCCAAAGATGAAGCTGATTTTAAAAATGCTCATGGCTGTCCTAGTAAGCAGAAGCTCCTTGTTTAGAGTACAGCCTCAGCGCAGAAAATTGTTCACATGTAGTGTTGTGTACTTTCAGTGGCCTCACTGTCTCCTGTCCTTTTACATCGACCTCAGGACTGCAGTTCCTTTTCCCCCCTTGTTTATCCTGCTGTGAGGACCATCTCAGTGTCTGGTTGAGCCAGCAAGGCAGGGAGATGTTTGGGCATCCCCAGAAGCAGTGCCAGGACATTGATCTGAGCTGCCTCAGCTTTGCTCCTCGTCTGCTACTGGGACAGTCAGCAACCAATGCATGCAACCCAGAGAGGAAGGGGAGCTGGACAGAGACTCCAGATTTAACACAAGAGGATTGTTACATGTTATTTTGGGAAGGTACTGATAAATTGGGGCAGTAAGTCACTATGGTGGCAGTAAGCTTGTGCATAATAAAGGAATACAAGAAAAGATACAGAAACATATTTTTTCAACTGTAATTTAAGAGTGTATGGAATAGGCTTTCAATGAAAGGAGGATAAACATCTTGATATGGTTCATTCAGAAGAATTCAGCAACAAAGAAGGCTCAAAGTTCTCAAATACTCCATACCTTTTTGAACCTCAGTACTGTCTTGGTAATGCATGATTAGAAAAAATTCTGCTCTTCTCATGTAAGGGAAATGGCCTGTCTCCTGAGAGAGAAGAAAAAACTTAATGCTACTCTAGGATCTTGCATATATATTCCCTTTGGGGGCTTAAATGGAAAGCTTCTCTTACCAGGCTGAATCAAACCTGTTCACAGTGATGGCAGAATACCAGCAGAATATCTATTCTAAATAGATAATTAAAAAAAAAAATTGGCAGAGCTTCTTTCAATTAAATGGGCAGTATTAGCTTCCTCCTAGCCCCCACTAAGAGAGCTTGAATGCTAGCTGGTCTTGTGGCTAAGAAAACAGGACATGTGGGTGAAGAGGGAGAGGAACCAATCCCCTTTGGGATGATAACTGGAGGAGCCCCACTATGACAGCAGCCTCTCAGAAAGAACAGGTACTGCAGCATTAGACACTGAGCAGCTCCACTGGGCAGAACTGACACATAAAAATCCAGTTTCCACTCCATTCATACTGTGTTCAAACCAGAAATGGTTGCTAAAATACAAAAATATACCTAAACCCAGAAACAGGCAAACTGAAGAGTCAATACAATCCTTCCTTATGACTTGATAACAAGCTCCCCAGGACAAGGCCATCCCAACCTGAATGAAGAAACTCAAAATTAAAACCATCAATGGATGAGACTAATGGGGAAGCTCAGATGAGAACAGAGACTGGATAAATGACTCATCCCAAAAGACTTCACATATTCTTTCAGGAACAATTCAGGAGTCCGGTACAGCTTTTGAACTCGAGCAGTTTTAGTGCTGATGACAGAATGCTGCTAAATCCCACCAAACCCACAACCATTTGCACCTACAAAGTGTTGTCAAGTCTGTATTTTCACAACAGCTAAAGGCTGTTTTGATCTGCTAACTACAATAGCAACCACATACATAACAGGCTGCTAAGGACAAGACCTTTACCTTCCACCACCCCCTGCAGAGCAGTGCTGCAGTGAAACTCCAGCAGTCCTACAAGGCTGTGGAAGTGAGGAACTAGCTAATTTGTCCTGTTTGCAGGACAATTTTTCCCAGAAGAACACTTGCTTTTAGAGGAGAATTCGACTCCCATCATCAGGAGATTATGCCCCATATATTGATAATATCATAATTTAATTTTTTTTATAACCTACAATCTGAAGAATGAAGAAACTGTTGAGATTATGCCGTTGTAATTACTGCTCTCCCAGCTTTTATAGGAGAGTACTTGATGGACCTTCAGTTAATTTATTTGGACAGATCCCATCTCACTTCCTGAACATCCTAATGATACTTTCTTATAAATTAAAACATAAAAATACAACTTTAATAATTTTTACTTAAAATTGAGAATGCTGCTCTTTCCTTCGGCAAAATCCTGCTTCTTGATCTAAATCCTAACACTGTCCAGATCACTCCCAGTGACGCTGTTCAAACTACCCAACTAATCCATTGCTATAATGAAGAGCAGGTGTCAGTTCTGGACAACTGGCTAGCCTGGAGGAGCACACTCAGATTTCTTTTGGACTGACTTGTGTGTATTTCCTTCCTGTGGAAGCAGGAATTGGGCCAGAGAGAAAAGGGAGGAGGGCTAAACACACCCAGCTCTGCAACCCCAGTGCAGACTGCCCTGACTCTCCTCAGTCCTCTCCTCAGCTTCAAATCTTCCCATCACTAACAGTCCTTTTGCTCATGTTCACTCCCTTTATATCGACCAGACCTTTATAGTCTGCTGCAATGCTCTAGTCTCTGCTTCTTTCCTGAAGTTTAGTTAAACCAGAACACATACACAAATCCCAGCTATTGTAATACAAATTCACATGCTTTGTGAAATCAGTTCTTTTTTATGAAGACCCTTATGATAACAACTTAGTATTGGCAAATGCCTACATTCAAAAACATTGAGTCAGGCCATAACATATTTTATGATAAGCTTAAAAAATTATAAGTTTCAAAAAATGAATTTCGAACTTCCTTTACATGACAAATACATTTTCTTCCTTTTTTTTTTAATATGAGGGTAAAAGGCTTTGAGAAAACAGTAAATGCCTGAGACATGTAATAATGTTGCAAGAATTACAACACAGTGCTGTTTCCTGATAGCCTTATGCACTGTTTACCTAGTAGGATTTAAAATGCAAAATTTGTAAGAATCATTACTACTTCAAATTTATGTTTTTTATTAAAATTCTAATGCACTAGAAGTTTAGCTCTTATTAATGATAGGGCTCATGCTGTGCCCATTTAGTATTAATACTTGTGATCACTATGAAAACTCTAAGAGTACACAGGTCCAAAGCTTGCCTGTGGCAACATCCACTTAAATAAATGAGATTAAAAAATGCATATCTGCAGGCAGAATCTGGTTCATTGCCATGTCCATGTCTCATACGGCACCCCAATGCTCTCATGAAAAGTTAAATGCATATTCCACTGACTTAAGCAAGGGTTTTCTCCCTTTTCTGTACTGCTTTCCTGTGGGATTTAGTTAAGTGACCATTAAAACACTTAAAATTACATAAGAGATCAGTAGAAGTAGCAATATTGTGTTTTCCTAATAGGCATTTAGAAGGAGCTAACACTTACATGCATGGAGACATATAATAATAATAAACAAAGATGAATTTCCAAATTATATATAGAATTAGAATCTTTGTACTGTGGGCCAGTCCTCAGAAAACATGCTAACCCAAAAAATTCTTTTCAGATTATCCAGTTCCAGATTTGAATTTCTGTGTGTACATATTTGATAGCGTATGTTGTACATGTGCACAGATTTCCAGGGGGAGAAGAGCATCTGCACATCACACATGCTATTCAAGTGAGGATTCTGCTAGAATGCCCTGGTTTGCTCCATGGGGAGGGAAGCAGAACCATCCCACTGATGGCTCAGAGTTCCAAGCTGTTTATTTGCACGTGTGCTCTGCAGAACAGATCCATACAAAAGCAGTGTCCTCACTGGTGGAGCTGTTTGTCACTCAGCCTTGGCTGCAAATGGGTAAATCATCTTGTTTGGACACTAGTAGGAAATAAAAATGCTAAGTAGCTCATTTTACTTTACAGATCAGATGAAAATCTATTAACTCCTTACATTCAAATATGTGATGTTATTTGGAGTATATTGAGAGAGTAGTTCTCTTGGAGAAGCAAACACCATTTTTTCTAATTAATTCTAAATTATTTAAAGTAATTTAAAGATTTGTGCCTTTTTTGGATGACAAGGTCAATAGCCAAAGTGACAAAGTATATTCTTCCTCTAAGTAGTTCAAGTGTCTACTTTTCAAAACAGTGCCTTCTTGTAGGGTACTTTGACCTTCTTTTGGATTTTGTTTGTACAATGAAATCCTAATCCTGCTACTCCAACTGCAAACTCCTGCAGATTTCAAACAGCAGCAATTTTTCTGTGGCCATGTCCTTATTATCCTTCTGTAGTAATACAATTTAGTCTCCTGTATTCCTATCTCTAGCAGAGTGATGGGTTAGAAGTTCTTTTCTATGGTATTTGATTTGTAAAGCTCTGTTTGGAGGGTGGGGTTGCTATTGTAATTGTTTTGGCAGGATGGGAAGCAATACACAGGTTTATTTGTAATGTATTAAGCCCTTGACATGGTACTGTACTTCAGAGGCTCCACAATTTTTTTTTTTTGAGTTGCAGCTTGCCTTTAATCCTTGTCAATTTATTTCCTTTTCTTTTCCAAACAAAGCTAGGATTGTTAAATCCTAATGTTAAAGAGTTTTAATAGCTAGATCCAGTTACAGAGCTAGTTTTTAATTTACCATTGTCTCACAAAGTTTTGACTAAACAGAAAAGCTCTGTAAATGGGCTAAGGAGACATGACCTACTGGCCAACAACATCAAAATACCTTCTGATTTAAAGTTCCCTGGACTCAATGCTTTTGATACTCTCATCCAGAATCATTTTCTGAGGCACTGCTTTTAGGAAGTTCTCATAATATGATCACTGCACTGGCAAACAGCTTTGTCTGATCCAGTAAGCAGGGGCAGCACTACAGTTTGCCTTGGCTACTTTTTGCCAGAAATTTTTATTGATTTTCTTACAGTAATTAATACAAAAAGAGCATTTTCCAAGAGAACACTCAACAGTGGGGAAGAAAGGAAAGGGATGCTGTTCCCTTTCATTGAATGTCATCTCCACAGATTTCCATGTCCTGCAGATCAGTGGGGTAAACAAACATTTGAATTAATATATCCTACATATATTTGCTGTATAAACCATGGAACTAGCTCCCTGACATGCTGTGCTCTTTATGCCTAAGTCTTTCACTTGCTTCAGCACAACCTAACTGCAGCCAACTAAAGACATTAATTTTCGGGATATTTTTGGACTTGTGCAAGAGGCAGTGAAAAACAATAACTGATGGAAGCAGGGAAGAAGAAAAAAGAAAATGTCTTCTCATCCCTCAAGGTTTCATAAGTTTGTCAGAACTCCTTCCAAGCTCCTTGTTCTAGACTCAACAAGCCTGAACAAGGACTTCAGTTCTCAAGGAGTTAAGAATTGTTGGGAAGCTACTGCTCTTGCTTAATCTCCCAATGTTTCTTTGAGGGGGAGGAGGAAACATTCCCAAGGCTGGAGTGGGAAGGGGTATGTGAGTCAGGTTCTTTTCCAAGGATACACTAAGGTTTGTCCAGATCTGAGACACTTTGTACAAGCATACCACAGCTCTTAGGGATAAAAGCAGAGAACCCTCTGATCACAGCAGAGGGAAAGGAAAAGGGGGACAAAGGTGTGAGAACCTTGTTATGGCTCAGTGGTTTCTAAGGGGACTAATGAAATTATGGCATAGCAGCTCCTTTGGATGGACTTTTAAAAAGCCATGAAACAGGAAAAGTCCATATCACTCTTTTCTTTCTCATTGTTTTCTCCATCCTGCCCCTCACAAAACTGTCCAATGGTAAAATCATCCTATGGCACACTTCTTATTTATTCAATTATAGAAATGGCAGCACTGCCATGCAAGCCTACCTTTGAACTCATTTCATTATGAAACCACTTCCCAATCAGCACCAGCTCATCAGTATTCCTCATGTTGACATGGCAGTAAATGTAACTTCTTTGTGAAAACTAAGCACAGAAAGGGTCTAGTAGTGCTGTGTACTCTAAATCAATAATCTGGAGGATTCTTATACAGATTCTTTAGGAAAAATAGAGTGTCAGTTTTGTTACTGTGCTAAAAGTCTTTCATTGGCACATTGGTTTTTACTGCGACAAACTAACGGATTGGTATTACAAGGATGCCTATAGAGGATGGTGCCTTATATTCCTCCTATTAGGAGTTTTGGCATAGTATTTCCATTTTGGGAGAAGTAAGATTACAGCCTGCCTAGGCAGAGATATTTTTATCAGAAACCATTTAACAGCTGGACAAGTAATTACTCTATTACCCTACTGATCAGCAGCTCCCTCAGTCTGAAGGTTTCTCTTTCTTGGAGTAACTGGCAGTCATGAGGCTCCTGTCTTCCAGGTTCACTTGTATCCCTGTTCAGATAAATCCAAAGATCTCGTTAGCCTGTTTTTACTTACAGTCTCTAATTGCACAGAGCATGTCCTGATCCCTGCTAGCTACAAAAACACTGAACTTGTTCATCATCTTGACAGATAAATGATAAAGCATAAACTGTAGCTATCACAGCTATCACTGTGAGTAAAAAAACCCCAATTTATTATTCCACTTGTTATATTACAAATTAATTAGATCAACACTTCTGTTGCTGGCCCATTTATATATCTGCAAATTGTCTGTAATTCAGTGTTTCACATTGAACTTTCACCATTCAATGCACTCTATGCCAGTAACATCAATATCCTAGCTATATGTCCATTATACAGCCTCTCTTGATCATGATGGCTACTCAGCCTTTGCTCTGAAAGTTCGTCATGCATAAAAGGGAATTATAACTACTGGAAAAGAAGTCTTAAATACACAGGTAAATGTGTTCACTGCATGATGAGTGGTAGTGGGAAGTGGGAGAGATAATCTGTTCACTTATGAATTCTGGCTGCTTTCAAAGATACTGTCTAGGACACGGCAAGACAAGCAGGAAGAACTGGCATGGAATGGCATGGCTTGTCTTGTGTTTGCACACTAGGAATTCTATTGTCACTGACTTTGCTTTCAAACAGCTTCCCAGTCAACTTAGCAAACCAGAACGGGGTACTTGGATATGACACATTTTCCTTCACATCATCATCCCTCAAGCAAATGAGGGAAGGGAAAAGCAGGAAAAAGGTCAACACCTCTTTTAGATACTTAGCAGTGCATTAGGGAAGAAAAATTCGTTCAGAGCACATCAGTCCAACACAAGCCTGAAAAGCAGAACGTGGATTATTTGTTTCCAGGAAAAGCCTGTAGTCATCTGGCAGTGTGTTAATACTGCTTTAAAAATATTTATTCTTAGCTTGTAGCTAAGATAAAATATGGATGACAACTATTCAACAATTAAAAATGCAAGTATGAGGCATTGAGGGAGAAGAAAGGAGGTTATTTTTAACAGTTAATGTTTTTCTATGGGGACAGTATTCTGCACTTACTAGCAAGCAGCACCTTGAATGCAGTACATGATGAAGCATGATCAACCACTTTCTACTGCCTTGAGTTGTAAGCAATATCTCTGGTTTAAAAATCAAGTGTTCTGTTTTCATATTCCACTGGCAAACTTATCTCTGTGTGAGGAGAATGTTTAAGTGACTTCAGCTCTAATACTTCAGCTCAGTGGAAGTCAGGCTGTCGTGCTTATAGTGGTTGGCTCAGCCTGAGGTACCACTTTCCTGAAATCCCTGGGAACTGACTAACAGGGCTGTCTCCTCCACTGATACTCCTAAGCTTCTCATTTTTGCTCCTGCAGCCCCAGAGCTATGAACATCTCCCCTGAGAGCCACTTTGAATCCTCATTCCAGTCTAATCACAAGGCAATTATCAGAAAACAAGTGTTGTACAAACGAAGAAGCACCCACCACTTTTAAGTGCCAGTCCCTCCTATCTAGAAACTTGGAATACATGAGCTCAGCGAAAAATAAATTTTAGTGAACAGTGAGGACTGTTTATGGCACTGGATATTCCTGGGTATGATTCCAAAGTGATGTGTGAACACAAGACGTGTTTGGCAGTTACAACAGAGTTGAAGCTAATATCAGAGTGCAAAAGATGCCACAAGGGATTACCATGCCAACAAATGCCATTCACCCCAGTTGAATTGCTTGTGGTGTTTGGTGGAGTTGGTGGTGCTTAGACTGACAAAGCAACTCTTTCATAGTGTTCCTATAATTTTCTTTTTTAGCAAGACATGAGATTCTGAACAGCACTAATGCTGCACTTCAAAAAAAAATTAAAGGGCCATGAAGTAAGGTCATGATACTAATTTTTGAGTAGTGACCAACACAGTGTTTCTGCTCAGCATAATAGATGCTATTTGTGTAAAGACTCTAGGAATAGAGAGGGTGTTGCTGGAATTCACTACAGTTCTTACAGAACAGGTAATCTCTCGGATTGGGAAACACTGCTCGTAAACTTGCACGTACAGTCTGAACCGAAAAGAGTCATGGTCTGCGGGATTTTTAGGTAACATCCAAAGCAAATGTTGACAGCAGCTTGTCTAGAACAGAGGGCAAGACACAAAAGAAAGCAATGTAAAGCAGACAGCTTGGCAGCAGCAATAACTAGATTTCCTCGCCAGCATCACACTGTGGTAAGGGCAGGTGAGACATTTTAGCCCTCTGAGCAAGCAAAGAGGCTATACCAACACTAAAACCTGCAAGGCAGCCAAAAAGCCAAATTACGGTCTTCAACCTGCTTGTGAGTGACGATGAATACCATCGCCGCGCTGACGAAGGCCCTGTGAAACCCAAGCTGGAAACGGGGACAGCTGGTGACTGATGTTCGCCACTGGCGATGGTGGCTGGTGAACCCCTCAGGGAGAGCGGGGGTCGTGGGGCGCGGGCAGTGACCCCGCTCTCACCTGCGCTGCCCGGGGCCGGCTGTACCAGCGGAGCTTTCTTCAGCTCTCCTCACACACATTGTCCTCCGTGACGAACAAGCCCAGGCAGGAGCGAGCCGAGCCTGGCGCGCCGGGCTCCCGGCCAGGGCGGCTCTGCCCTAACATGGCACTCGCTGCCGCCCAGGGCGGCCCCGAGCTCGTCCCTCAGGGGCGCCGCCGGCGGCCGGCCCCGCTCGCACCGTCCCGCCGAGGGCAGGAGCTCGGCCGGGCCCGCTCGCACCGTCCCGCCGAGGGCAGGGTCCCGGTCGGCCCCGAGGGACCGGCGCTGAGGGGGCGGGAGGCGGCGGGAGGCCCTGGCGGAGCCCGCTCAACTACGGCGGGCTGGAAATGGCGCCTTCCCGGCCCCGTCCCCGGGACAGGCCGCCCGTCGGGCGCGGCCGCCGCAGACGTCCCCGGCCGCTTTGGGAACCGCGGCTGCTTTCCCCCGCTATAGCTCCCGTGAGAGGGCTCCGCCCCGGGCCTCGCCCTGTCCTTCCCGGGAAAAGTTGTCGCCCGGCTACCATGGGGCAGCTGCCGTCCGTCCCTTGCCCGCAGTGACGGGACGCGCTGCCGCCCCTTGTTGTGCGCGGCTCCCCGGGAC
>VZRF01001342.1:517119-584927 GCA_013396875.1 Vireo altiloquus
CGGGAGGGGGGGGGCCGCGGGGGGAGCGGGACGAGCGCCCGGGCCGCTGGCATCCCGTGCGCCAGGCTCAGCCTGCTCTGTCCGGAGGCCAGCGGGGGCAGCGCTGCGGGAAGCGGCCCCGGCCGCGGGGGACGGCGGGCCGAGCGNGGGGAGCGGGGCGGCGGCGGCAGCGGGGGGAGCGGGCAGCTTCGCCGCACAGGGGAGGAAGAAACCGCCAGAAAGGGGGAAAAAATAAAAAGCACGCGTTTGTTTACTACGAAGCACATTTAATTTCGGTGGCCGCGGTGCCCTGCCGTCGCTGGGCCGGCCGGGGAGAGCGGTCCCGCTCCCGTCGAGCCCCGGCACCGCTCCCTCGCTCCAGGCGTCGGGGAGCGGGACGGGGCGGGCCGAGGGGCTCCTCGCCAGTGAGCCCAGGCTGGGCCAAGCCAGCAGAAAGTTCGCGCTGTGCACGGGATAGTTCCTTTCTGTTCTTTTCTGTAATGAACTCTCAGCGGAGTTCGCGTGTGTTGCAGTAACGTTGTAGCAGCTCTTGGCAGCTCCCGCCCCTCCCGCGCAGTGGAAGGAAAATACACTGAGATGTAATTCAGTGCAGATTTCGGTTTATGAAGTTTTTGCCAGCATTAAACGTTTTTCCACTTGAGCCAAACTGCAGTTCCACTCACTGGTGGTTTTTTATCCATTTGTACTGCCCCACTTACACCGGGGAGGTTGTGTGCCTGTGGCAACTCTCAGTAACGTGGGTCGTCTGCAATATTGAGTATTGGATTTGAGAGGTCAGCTCCTTGTTTGGACATTTCTAGGAAGAACAGTGCACTGCTGTCCATTCCTCAGCAGATTTACCCAAGGCTTGCTCTTGCTCACAGAATGTTGCCATCAAGAAACCTGCAGTTCAGCCTGTCCGTTCATTTCTTGGCAGGAATACTTTGTTCACAGGGTGCAGGAAGGTATTTTTTTTTTCCTCCCAGAGGTTGGGAATAGTATGTAAATGATCAGTACTGCAGTAGAACATCTTAGAAGTACCTTCTGACTTGATACAGGGCTCTGAAGAAACCCAGTGAATAGCTGTGAAATCCACACTGAATTTTGTTGGAGTTTTCTTTAGGAACTTTGGAAGTAAACAGCTATGGTTGGCTCATCATCAGAAGAAACAAAAAGTAGCTCTTTCTCTTAATTTACTTTCGGACTCTGTACATACAGTGCTGGTGTGTTAACTGTATAAAATAAGCCTTCTCACCTGCCTGAGTAGATGTTTTCTCTGTCAAATAAAAATAATCTATAATGACTCCTTCACCCAGACCTGCTCTCAGATGTTGAAGGCTTTGCTGTCCACGTAATTCAGGAAAGAGCTGTGAGGCTGGACTGCCAGTGCTGAGGTGCCAGGTGGCTGCAGATACGGGCAGGCAGGAATCCACACAAATGGTGGGGTACTATTGGGTGTGAGTTTCCCTGGGGGGAGAAATGGGAATTGCAGTTTGCTGGGGAGTCCTGATACATTTTTGTAAGAGTGTGTGACAAATGCCATCCTAAGGAATGCAGCTGGGGTATAAGTACTTGCTACAGGTGGTGAAATCAAAGTGGGAGTGGAAGCCAAGGCACATGGTAAATATGGCCACCAGAAGCTGATAAGAGTTTATTCAGTCTAAGATTTAAGCACTTCACCTTTGCTTCAAAGACACTGAAAGAAGGAACTCTTGCTGTTCTCTGAATCTCTTTGTGAATTTGTAGAGTTGAGTTAGGAAATAGACTGTTGGGATACGTGAGGGAAGATTCATCCTCTGTGCTGAATAAAGATGTGTACAGATTGTATCACACCAGCTGCGTGGCTGACAGGGATGTTACCAGGTAGCTGTCTGCCCAGCCAGGAGTCTAGGAATTGCTCTGCCAATAGCCATCAACATTAACAGGAGCTGAAATGCAGCAATACCATGAAGACACTTAGGACGTGATCAGTTTCTTGTTAGTATTCTTATTTGGAAAGGAAAACGGTGTGTTAATATAATTTCAAATAAAAACAACATACAATCAGTAGACAAGACACTACTGGTGGTGTATTCTTTATTTGTGGTCTGGAAAGACTTCTGTCGTAAACACACAAACAGTGTTGATTATGCTGTGGATTTGCCAGTGAGGAAAAAGAGTGAGTTGTATTTGGTTACACAGATTTAAAACCTTGTTAATAAA
This sequence comes from Vireo altiloquus, assembly GCA_013396875.1. Lineage (NCBI taxonomy): Eukaryota > Metazoa > Chordata > Aves > Passeriformes > Vireonidae > Vireo > Vireo altiloquus. Next base: position 519,301 of record VZRF01001342.1, read on the forward strand.
GGAAGTTGTTCAACAGACTGAGTAGGTCAAGACTGGAGGCTGCTGCAACATTATTATCTTAGACAGATTCTGTCTCAGTTTGTAGATGCTGGAGTTATTGTTGCTGGTCCACATCGCTTAGAAGAAATTAACATCTCCATCTTACCCTCACTTTCAGTTAATGCTCTTGACCCCTCTTGACTTATTAGCATCTCTTGCTTCACAGTTGCCTTGTGTCTTTCTCTTACTTCCATTATTATGGCTTTTATTTTGTTGTTTTGTTTGTTTCAAGGTTGTTTCCCATCTCAGGTTTGACATTCCTTCAGCGATTAGAAGACTTGTACTGATGAGTCCCATGTGGTTATTTAGAGAAGCAAGACCTTCCTCTACTTTTGCTAAGTATATTAGGTGTAGGCTGTCTCCTTTCATAATGGTGTTTTCCTGTCCATTTGAAAATGAGATAAATGGCAGCACAAGGACTCTTCCCTTTTCACCTCAGTGGCTTGAATATATTTTGGTTTTCCACTGGCACTTCATGTTTTATTTGTGTCTTGAGCATCATGCAAGACATGACACCCCCACATAAATCAGGAGAAGAATGAGTTTAATTAAAGAGATAAGTAGGTCTCTGGGGACAAGATCTTTTATATTGCTAGCTGGCAGATGTACTTTCCAGGTCCTCTTCTATGTTCCTGTTGAAAGAAGACCCAGCAGAATGAGGCACTATGTTATACAGGAACTAATAAGAAAGAGATTTACTCTGAAGTGAAGCAAACACTCTATGTAAAATCCATGTGATACTTCAGCACAGCCAAATTTGAAAGTAGAAAGGAATGCACAGCTTTTATTGAAATCACATTGGTCTCAGAGGGAATGCAGGGAGAACACAAGCACAGTGCTAAGGAATTCCATTCATGGAGCTGTTCAGTGTTTGATAGGGTTTGTTTGTTTTTTGGATGCTCAAAGCAAACCATGATCTTTGCAGTGGAGCTTCAGATTTTGCTGGCTTTTTGTTGAAAATTTACTGTTTTAGAGAGTAGATAATTTTGCAAAATATATCTCAAAATGTCAGGTGATGCTTATGACTTCATTAGGAAGATAAGCATCATAATTATTAGAAAATATATCTTCCTGGGTGGGACTCAAGAAAAAGCCTGATGGCCCGAATTCATCCATCAAAGGAACTATTATTTCTCCACTGAGTGGGGAAAATGTAATTGCACCTTTTTATTTTGCCAATGAAGTTTCATGGGCAGGCTTAATGATGGTATGTGCATGCCAGGTGAAGCCTCATAATTTGGGTGTGACCTCAAAATACAACCCTCTGGCTGTGTAGAGATCTTCACAGGAGTCTGTAGGTGGAGCAGAAAGTGGACTGACTCAAATACCCCTTAGAGATGGCTATAGGATATATATTTATGGTTTGCTTCACTGATTCTTAAACACTGTGCTATGTTTGGAATTGCATGGGCCGTAAACAGCCAAGGTGGGCAGTATGAACACTCCCTTGGGTGTTTAATGCGGGTGTTTAGTGTCCTGAAATAGATCAAAATTCTGGCCTTCTTCCAGACCGAAGGAGACCTTCCAAAGGCCCTGGATGTCTCTGCTGAGGTGCATGTGCTGCCAGGTGGGCTGTGCACACTCACCTGCTCTCCAGGGCTTGCACTGCTCAATCCACAGAAGCAACAAACCCACTGCTTAGTTCAAAGGCAGAAACAAAACCAAGTCTGGAGAGTGCAGAACAGTCTGTGGAGAACTGAAGGGCTCTGGTTGAGCCTGCCCATCTGTCAGGGCGCTTGGTGTGCCCTTACCTGGCACTGTGGCTGTGCAGTGACCCAAGCACTGTCCAGCCTGGTCAAGGTGCAGCTGCGGGGTAGAGCAAAGTGACCCAGGGGCTGAGGAGACTTGGCTTTTCCCATAGAGCAGCCAGTGGAGAAGAGCTGTGCACTGGGTGTGCTCAAACAAGGGATAAAAATCCTTCTACCTGTAGAAGCATTCTACTTGTAGAGTCCACATGGCGACTTTAATTGCAGCAATTACAAATTACCGTGTAAAAATTGCATTCTGGAGGTAGGCTGAGTATTAAATGTAATCTTGTGCTACAATGTTGCTGTCAAACAAAGTAGTAGTAGTAGTTGTGGAGAGTTTGGGCTTCTTATTTCATAACCAACTGTTGTACCACCAATAGAAATGTTTTTTCTCACTCTTGATAGATGATGTGTAAACTCTGAAATAACTAAAACCAAAATTTCTCAACACAGAACTAATCAAAGCCAAATCAAAACAAGCAGTTTGAAAATTTTACAACAGTGAATGCAACACATTTAATCGCTAGCAATTTCCACAGAGCATCTGCCAAAGTTAAAACAATATCAGCTTTTATTTCTACAGAACTAAATTCATTGCTTTCAATCTGGAAAGACAGACCTTTTCTGCCTTTGTTTGTTGCTTAATTAGGTGGAACATCATAAGTCACTCGAGCTGTTCTGTTGTATCTGGAGTAATCTCTGGATAAGCAGCAGTCTGTAGTCAGTAGAGCCCAGGGTCTGAGATTTGCTCAGAACTATTTTAATGTGTAGTCAACGCTGCAGGTGTGCTTTTTTTTTTTTTTCTTTTCATTGACTCAGACTGAGGACACATTTTTTCTGTCAACCTGATATAGAGGTCTGGTATTTTACTTGGTCTGTCACTCCTTACCCTGCCAAGGTATTGAACGGGGACAACCTCGACACTGAAATGTGGCCACATAGTGATTGAGCAGGGGTGAGGCCAGGCCACACCTCAGTTCAGCTGTTTGTTTCAGGAGCAGGTTCCCAGGAGGGTTCTCATAGCTTGAATAGCTTATCGGAACTGCCCCGTGTCATTGTCCCAGCTCCATGGAGCCGCTGCTCCCTGAGCCAGAGCTGTGCCAGCAGGCTGCAAAGGGCTCTGTGGTTCCTGAGCACTGCCCTGGAGGGTTGGCAGGCAGTGGTGGCCCTTAGGTCACCCTCAGTCAAGGGACACAGGCCGTGGTTACTCTTGGAAGCTTTGCCACCCACCTGAGGAACAAATCGTCCCTCCAAGCTGGCTGGGTGTTGTCACGATCACCAGGGTGTTACTGTGCTACCCAACAGCCAGCACTGCTCCTAGCACTGCCTGCAGCCCTTGGAGCACGGCAGGGAATTCAGCAGTGCCAGGGGCACGGGTATCGTGCAAAAACCTGTTGTGAAACACACAGAGACCTCAATGAAATTGCTGAGAGGCTTTGAAGGAGAGCAGAGCTGCAGAGTCCTCTCAGGACACCGGGTCTGTTACCCTGCTAGCACAGTCCCTGCATCACAGAAATCCTTTCTTGTGGAGGTGCTGTGGTGGTTGTAAGGCTGTTCCAGAATGTGACAGCTCGAAGAGTTGTAATTTACATCCTAAATGGGCTCACACCTGATTTATAGCCATTTATTTTCATCTTTAAGGTAAACAGTTCTTTTTCCTTCCAAGTGTTTGCCTTGACCTGCAAGCATATCCCCATTCTGTCTTGATCTTTGAAAATGAACAAGTCAGAACGAGAAGTTCTTGTCTTGTTAAGCTTAGGAAAACAAGCTTTGAGTACTTTTAGACCAGCTTGATTGTTATTAAGGTTTTAATGTACACCACAACTTTGTTTATATTGCAGTGGTATCTGGTGCACAACAAGCAAACTGGCTGAACAGAGAGGATGCATTGAACACCTGAAATTATGTGTGCTTTCTTTCATTTTCTAAGAATACAGTTAAGCTCTACCCATACATACTTCAAGTTACAAACATTTTATAACATGTTTTGCACATGCCTTTGTGAAAGCTGACAGAATACATTTAAGTTTTGCAAGAAACCAGAAACTGCAGTATACAAGCAGTTACTTCTCTCAGATTACTGCTGGGTTTTCTCAAACATTATCTGCCCTTTGAGAATTGATTTCTTCGTCCATGGGGTGTCTTTGATTAAAGACTATTTGTTTGTCAGCATTTGCCAAAGGCATGTGATGCTCAGCATAAACTGAAGGTGGAAGAGCAGATGACTATGATGGGAATCAGAGATTAATTGCAACCCTTTTGGGTGTTACTTACTAATTTGGCAGCCTACCTTACACCACTGTGGGTTGTGTTGGGATTCTATATCTAGATGCAGATATAGAACATCTTAAATATGAGATTATTATTATCTAGTATAAAAATACAGTTACAAGGAAAAAGTGCTTTAGGGAAACTGAATAATGTGTAAAAGCTTTACTTTTGAGGAAGGTGTGGTTTGTGCTGCTGGAGGAGGAAAAACATTCTCTTTCTGCTGACCACACAAAACCCTCTAAAAAGCAGTTTTGAGACGATGGAGTCTTAAAGACTTTCATTCAAATGTCTGTGTAGGCAGCTGACTTCTGTACCTGCTAAATTGTCTTCTCAGCATATAGTGGTTGGTAATCACTCTTCCAGGTTTTGCTGGAGCATTTGAATACAACTGTCTTGAAGTTTTTTAGGATTTTCAGGTAAGATGTCACAAGGCTCATTTTCCCTGTAAGTGACACTTCCCCACCCCACAACAGGGCTTTGTGTCCCTGTTTTCCCATAGGTCCTGCTGGTTTTCTTCTGCTGAGTCTGCCCACAAAGGCTTCATGGCAGAGTGACTTTCCTCTGCAGTGCACACAGCAGGGCCATGGTGAAAGGAGTGGTAGGGCAAGTCTAAACCCAGCCCAGACTTGTTTGCAAATAAATGACTGACAGAGTTACTGAAGTGGCAGCAATGCTGGCATCCCTGGGTCAAAACTTTATTAAAAGCATTCCTAAGAAATTAGAAACATCAGCTTCTTTGAGTCTCCATACTCAAAGCTGGCATGTTGCATTTTTGCTGCAATTTGTTTCTGTGTGTTTTGTATGGAAACATATAGAACAGCAGGGTGAGAATTTCCTAGACTTTGGAGTTGTGGCTTGGCAGCATAAATATAATGAGGAGGACAGGGTGAGGAGGGAGGAAGTCTGGAGAAGATCTGCCAGACTCACCTGCAATCATAGTCTCTTTCACTTTTGGTAACTAGGTGGGGTTTCTGAAGAGGAGACTAGATTTATTGTTTATGAAGTTCCTTGAGAAAGAGCTGAAAGGGTGCTTGAGCATCCCCTCACCCCCAGGTCATAGGGAGGCCAAGAACATGAGCCTCTTCACTCTAAGTTTCCTGTTGCTCAGGCAGTCCCACCAGTACCAGCAGGATGGACAGACATCCAAACACCCTAAAACCAGAAGGTTTTATTAAACTATAGGTGCACATTTGTTTTAGTTGTGGTGCACACAAAGAGCAGACCTCAGGGCTTTGGTTGCAAGGCATGATTTTCTGGAAGAAAATAGACAAAAACTAGGTCATACCATGTCTTGCAAGTTTGTCTCCGAGCCCCTGTATTTCACTATCAAAACACAACAAGTTGATTGCTGTAATTGTGCTGGAGGTTGCTGGGTCTTAACATAGCCTGCTGCAAGGGCAGCAATAAATCTAGATCTGATAGGGTGACCCTACTTTCATTTCTGCCACTGTGTTAAAAAAGCCATAAGTACTTTAATCCAAATGGAGCTCTAGAAAAGAGCGTGGATTAATTTTTTGCTGTACTGATTTTTTTTTTTTTTTTTGCCTTCATACAGTGGTTGAGTGCAGGGAACATAGATTCATTTCCTTCTGATTTCCTTGCTTTATGAGGCGGGACTTTGAAAAGCAGGTGGAAGTGGAAGTGACAATCTCTCTTCCTTCCACATAAAATAGGTAGCACAAAGAGCTGTGGGCTTGAGAGTGTTCTCAGTTAAGCAAACAAAAAGAGCTGATGGTCTCTGTGCCTTCGAGGGGCTCACAGGTCTTGATTCCAAAGCCAGCATCAACCAGAGACCTGAAATTTTATTTCATGTAGAACACACATGTTCTTCATGCTTAGCTTCATACCAGGAAGAAATTGGGTGGGAGCTGCTGTATAGACTGTTAACTTGTACTCTGCATTTCCCTCCTGGGTCCCCATTCAGTATTGTAGAGGTGTAGTCAGGGCCATCCATCACTTCTTGGAGGTCTCTAACTGGCTGCAGAGACTGGTTGAAGGGGGGCATTCAGTTTCTGTATTGACTGTTAGCTGGGTAACACCTGAGAATGAAAACAGGTCACAATTTGAATGAACACTTGAACATGAAGAGTGTTGGTGTTCCCAACTGTTAAATTAACTCAGGCAGAAGAAATAAAGAAACTGGAGTAAGTTGTTTCAGCCGGTGTAATTATTCTCTGTATTACATTTCTTGATTTTCTTGTCCTTTATGTTGTTTGATATTTAGGTATTAGAGGATTGTTGAAATCCTCAAAGCTCTTGCTGGTTGGGAGAAAGTCTGCTATCTTCAGACTTCACTTTTGGTTCCAGTTCTGAGAATCACACAAGATAAACAGAACCCTTCATACTTGATAAAAGAAAAATATATAGAAGAAAGTTAACAGTATCACTCTGTTCTTTATAAATCAGGGAATTTTATGCAAGTTTAGAGGCAATGGTACAGGCAAAATGTGAGCCAACTTCTGAGTTCTCCCTCATGAGACACCATGAGACGTGGCACAAGAACTCTGAGCAAAACATGTAAATGCAAACAACTTATGATGCATCACAAGATGACAGATGGTACAAGTATACAAACATTTTCTTCTAAATTCACATATTCAGACTTAATTATAGCACTGAGGGGCCGAAGAATTGATAATTAAGAAGGTTTGCTTTGATTCAGTGTTATAACAGTGACCTCAGGAAAGTTCAGCTGAACTGAATGCTTCTTGATGGCCCAAAGACCTGCTGTTCTAGTTGCAGTGAAACATCTCAGTGCAGAGAGCTGCAGGTACAGTAACTTGTTTAGCAGGATCCTCTACCCCTTGTTTTGGGTGTGTCTTTTCAGCACACTAAACGTGGGTGTTGAGCAGTCTGCACACCCCCAGCCTCAGTTTGTGCAGAGCAGGAGCTGTTCTGCACAGATTTCACTGTGTTCCTAAGAGTATGAACCAGGATTTTCTGTGTGGAAGTTGTCTCATACGTGGGCTCAGATGAAGATGATTAAAAACCCCTGAGCTGATCTTAGGGAGTGAGGGCAGCAGCCGTTGTTGTAAGCTCCAGCCTTTTCAATGCAAATGAGCCCAGGATAAACATACTGCTCTATGTATGCGTTTCACTGGTTGCAAAAACCAAGTATGCACAAACAGGAGAAATAGCCTGGCAGCAGGGCTGAACTGCATGGGAGGAAAGGAAAGCATATGTTGTGGAGATGACACCTGGGTTGGAAAGCGGTGATAAGACTTCTGTTAAGATCTGTCAAAGACTATTTTCATTTTTGCTTGCTTGCTGTACTAAGCAGCAGAAAAAACTTATATAGTCATGCTTCTTTGTACTGGTGGACATTAGAGATGAATTTTATCCTAAAGTTAAACTGCCTTTTCTGCAGGGGATGTGTTTCTGTGTGATTTAACATGAGGAGACAATCCAGTTTTGAAATGTGTTTGCTTGCTACAGTACAGAAATGTTGGAAACCCTGGCCTAGATACCTTATTTACTGTGTAGTTCTGTGATGGTTGTAGTGTCTTATCCTGTATAAAGGTAGTTGTTCCCTCCATGTCCAGGAGATGATAGCAGAGGCCTTTCTTAACCACTTCTTCTAAAGCTGATCAGGCTGTGCCATGGCAAGTGTAAACGACTGCTTCCAAAAGTCTGCATTACTGAAGAGATTGAGAGAAGTGTGACTGCTGCATTAATCCTCCCGGTGTGACATGGAGCAGCACTGGAGCATTACCCAGAAACAATTCTTCTGCACTAATTGAAAAAAACATGTCTTGTTACTCTAACTGGCCTTCAGTTTTCAATCTGTTTTGTGTAAGTATCCTGCAATTTAACAGCATCTGTGGGAAACCTTATTACCACAGCAAATCTGGATGTGTTCAGTGGGATTCCTATAACTTACTCTTTCTGGATCCAGTGGCAGTCTGCACTTGTAGCTCAGCAGTACCTGTACACTTCTGCCTTACACCATACCTTGTGAAGTGGTATTAAATGCTGAGGCTTGCAATTGAAGGAATTAATGTTGCCATCCAATGTTATCCTTACTGTAACCCCCGAATCTGTTTTTAATGGCACATGTGATGAGCTAAGTCAAATACTATGTTCTCTTTTGTCAGAGCTTTGCCGGAGATTAGTACAGGGAGGTTCCTGAAATAGCTACAGATTGACAGGAGAGCTGAGCTGGAGGGGCCCTCTGGAGGTCTCTAGTGCAGACTCTGGCTCCAAGCAGGGGGTTAGATCAGGACGTTCTGGGCCCTGCTTCAGTCAAGTCAGGAAGATGTCCAAGAATGGAGATCCCACAGCCTCATGGGCACTGTTCCAGTAGTTAATCATGCTCATTGAATATAATTAATACTTTTTTCACAATTGGAATATTCTTTGTTGCAACTTGTAACCGTTGCCTGTAGTCTTTTCATCATGTACTTCTGAGAAGAGTGGCTCCTTCATTGTAACTGTACTGTGTCCAAAAAGCTTTTCTCATATATGTGTGTGTGTAAAAACTATTAAAAGAATTCAAGCCACTTTGGGGAATGATGAACAATATCTGTTGCATCATCCCAGTCTTCATCCATGCCTAAAGGCAGTGTACTTGAAAATCATGAACACCTTGACCTGAGAGCATGGTGTGTTTGAACTGCAAATGAGAGAACGTGAAAAATCAGGAAACACTTCATGGTAAATAAGAAAAGGAGTACAGCCAGTGTGCAGAATAGTGCCTTACCAAAGTGTTTGATTAGTACTACATTAGTAAAGACTTCTGAACATTAATGCAAACAGTGCTCTGTAACTGTGTCCTTCCCTGCTCAGAGCTGCCTGCTGCAAGCAGAGGTTCCCAGACAGGCTGTCCTCAGAGGATCGGGGAAGGAAGAGCTTCTTGCTGAGGGAGTGGAAGAATCTTGAGTCTCCACAGTAAGCTTTTGAATTCCAGCATTGTGTGGAGTGGACAAGGACTAACTAGTAGTTCTCTCTGAGAGATGAAATCTGGAATTTCTAGAGACAGGGATAGATACTGTAGTGGCATCTGCGACGTTGCTGACTGCATCTTGCCAGAGGGGAGCTGCTCTATGCTTCCTGCCCACAAATCACAGAGAGTTTCTCTGGAAAACCCCCCTCCTTCAGTATTACTTGTGCAGGTTGGGATGAACCACAGAAACTCCTCGGTCTCCCTGGGAAGGAAAAGTTTGTAGGAGTGATTGAGGTCTCTGCACTTCTGGGATCCTGCTCAGGCATGACTGATTGGATAGCCAGTTCTTACTGTAGTTTCCTGGTATTAATTATTTGGAAATGATCTGTCTCCTTCCTTTCCCCCAGTGTATTTCGTTCCTGTATCCATGTGTCATTGGTGTAGCACTGTGTGCACAGAAGTTGTAGCAGCTCGTGAAGGAAGCAGTTGCCAGCAAGTCAGGAGGAGGTATCTGAAGATGGTTGTTAGGAGGGGTCTTCATAACAGAAACATTAGACCTTCTTGTCCTTTCTTGTTTTTTTGGTGTTTTTTTTTTTTTTTTGTTTTTTTTTTTTTGGAAAGACAAAACAAAAATATTTCATTTAATCTTGGCTTTATTTGGGTAAAACAAAAAATGTCTTCTTCTCACCAGCTATATAAGTTTATCTATCCTGTCTGAAACACTTCTCTTTATGGCTGAAAACAATAAAACTAAAACATTCACTTGACTGAAGATAAAGTGGATTCTTCTGTGCTGGCAAGTCTTGCTTTTGCAAGATTGGTTTTAATTAAGTTGCATTTTTTGGTTTCACTTTATGATACTTCACGTAATAAGATGAAATTGTATTGTTATTCTTAAAATAATACTGAGTGCAATTTGGTTCTCTCTCCTTATATGGCAGATGATTGTTGCATTATTGAATGCTTAGATACCATCTGTGCAAGAAATGAAAAAGAAAAAACCAGCCACAAGACAAGAGGGTGCTGTGCAAAAACTGGTACATATCACAATGAAAATATTTTGATGTGGCATTAATTATACAAACCCACAAAATACCTTGTTTTCCTTTTTCTTTCCTTTTGTTCAAGCAAGGCTCAATAGAGAGCCATGAATGACATTTCTAGAAGCAGAGCTGGATTCAGAGGACCTTGAGTCATGCAGTAGAATCAGCTCATTGGAGGAAATAGGCAATTCCTGTTCTTCGTTGTGGCTGAGAAGGCAAAGCTCAACAGAGAGGAAATGGGAAGGAATACACACTTGAGTAGCTGCTTTTCCTATTTTAGGGTTTGATTTGGCTTTCCCATTCAGTCATTCCAATTAGATACAGATATTAGGCCATCCACTTACTTTTCACAAAAGCACTTTAATGTTGTTTGCCTTTGAGCTTGTTATAACTCCATACTGCAGTGGAGATGGAGAGGATTAGTCTGGAACTCCTGGTCTCTATTCACTGAGTTATTATGCCCTCAGTTATCTTTTTGTTATAGTTTTGCAGAGTAGTTATTATTTGCCCTGATGAGAGTGCCAGTGGAGCTGCTTTAAAAACGCTGTCAGAGTAGTCCTTTTATTTGGTTAAATTATTCATGTGGTTCATGATTCCAGTAAATGGCAGTAGGAGAGAGGGGGTTAGACATGAAAAAAATCATGGAAGTCTTAAAAAGAATTTCATAGCTGTGCTTTCTTCTGCATATTTACTGTGTTATGTGAGCGACATCATTTGACATCATAGAATGTGTCCAAAGCAAAGGGAGAAATATGCATTATTGTACTGATGAGTGATAACATGCAGAGGATGTACAGAATGGTGCACCTTAACTCTGAAGATCTGCAAGACTGCAGATTCCTTACAGCATATATTAACTGGCAAAAATTTCTATCAAAGAAGGAATAGGTATGTCAGGCAATTGCATTTTTCTGTGTATTAGTAGCAGTAGTTTTCCCTAACCTATTTATTATGTGTCCACAGATTTCCTAGGGATTCCAGTTAAATACAGTTTCTGATTCTCTTGTACATAAGAATGTATTATTTTTTCATGTGAGATGTGACATTGTAATAAGTAATGGGTTAAATAAGGTAGGAAGGTAATAGGTAGCCTACAGAGAGCATTAAGTGACTGAACATAAAATAACTAACTGGGTTGTTATGTGACTTTCAGGGTTGTTCAGCCCCACCAGTGGGAGCAATATATTGAAGAAAATGATAGTCCTTAGTCATTATTCAATGGATAAAACTTGTGACTGTATGGACAAAGGATGTGAGACCTAAGGCACAACATAGGTGGTAGTAAATGTAGGAGGTAGTTCTTGATGCACTTAATTTTGTTCTACAAGCATCCTTTTGAAATCTGGTTCTTCCTTCTTTGGAAGGATGGTTGAAACAGGGCCTTACTACAGTCCGTTGAAATTCTAGCATCACTGTACATGAGGCTGTAATTTGAAAAGCACTTCTCTGAAAGCCAACATGAAGGAGTTTTCCATCTTTGCTGGAGAAGCACACAGAATGAAACTTCTTTATGTGTTTATTCACTGCAGCCATAATGCTGGAAGGTTGTAAAATGCACCTCTTGGCTTCATTTCAAGTTGTGATTCATTTTAACACCCGTGATGCCAGTTAAGTATCTCTGGAGATGGAACATGTCCTGTGGACTCAAACTGTGTCTGATGTTCCTAACAGCACCATAACTGCAGGTTGATCCACTGACAGCTTTTAAAGATTGTTCATATACTTTCTTATGTTCAACAGATTTATCTCAGCCTAAAGCCTCCCCAGAGCAAGGATGCTGATTCTCCTGGCCTTCATTATTGTGTTTCACATAACCTCAGCAGCGCTGCTGTTCATCTCAACTATTGACAATGTAAGTGCCATTTCTTCTTGTTTTCTCTCAAACACACAGGGATTTCTTTACTTCATAAAAATTGAGTTTTTCTTCTGTTGTCTTCAACTTGCTTACTAAGTTTGTTTGGCACACTGGTGTCCTTCAGCCTTTCTGTAACAAAAATGCCTTGGATATGCATGTTGCTGGTGGGTAAGGCTATCCATGCACGTGTCATATATTTGTATGGCATCATGTTGTAAACTCAAGGCATGGAGCAGATCCTCTCCCCTGGGAGAGATTTGGCCAGGGAGGGTATTTACAGAGAGGAGCCCTGGGACATGGTTCAGCTGGATATGAGGGAGAGAGGGGGAAAAATCCACTGTCCTTTTGAGTCAAGTAAATGAAGTCAAACAGCTGATGATTAATGTGTGGGGATCATTTCAGTCAAGGTGTGCTTTGCCTCACAAGTGTTTGTCCCAGATGCCCAGTTAAATCATGAGAGACACCATGAGTGTCCACTAAGTTGGAGCAGTTTCAGCACAAAGTTTTAGAATATTTTATGTTGCATTATTTTCAAATTTCCCTTTTAGTTTTGTGATCAGAAAGAATTTACCCTCCAGTATTTATATCTAGCTTTTAATGGAATTTTCCATTTTCCAAAACAGCCTACTATCCTGATCAGTAGTCTGTGCACTGGAATGTATCTATGAAGTCTGATGTATGTACAGGCTTTTGGTATTAAAAAATTTGCTGCTGAAAATACTGTTTAGTGAAATGAAGTGTTACCCACAACTTTTTATTGCAAAATTGAACAAACGCAGATGTTATATTTTAGTCATCTGGTTGATTGTTCCATGGAAGTAGGTCATTATTTGAGCACTAGAGCAAGTTTTCTTACCCTGCTCCTTTGAATATTTAGAAAACAAAGACAGTGGGCAAAGCAACTTACGCTTAGTTCAAATCTGCTAACAAACCAAATTATTACAGAAGTAAAACCCTATGCACTCTGCTTTGTGTCATTAACTACTTTTGAACAATTAAAAACTTTAACTATGCAACCATTTTCTATTAGATTTTATATTATGTATCTATATATTATATAGAGTTCAGAGATGAAAAATAATATATTGAACTTGGACTGTAAAATCCAAATGAATGGCATCCCGAGAAAGTAATTATTTCTCCCAAAACACGGTGTTACTTTTATCCATATGCCTACTACTATAATATGTTATAGTTTTTACTGCAGTATTGTTTGCAAAGCTGCACAGTAAGCTCTGAGGCTTCCGGAATGTCTCTTTAAGCAGCAGATCCTACCAGGAATCGTACTTAAAAGTCATATTTTGTGCAGCTCTAGTCAAAACAAAGGCCTGGGTAGCTATTGTAATGGGAATGAGTTTCCTGAGGAAATGCCACTTGTGGAGTGCTTGTCATTTTCCAGGCTACTGCAGAATTCTGTTCAGACACTGCAGTACCATCTTGCCTTGAATGTTCAAATAAAAATACCACAGGAAGATCTTAATTTGTCACCAGCCATTGCCAGCCAGATGCCATAGTGTACCTCAGCACAGCTGCATTGCACTGAGATTAATCACTTTGGTGGCAGGAACCAGGACATCTGTAAAGGACTCCTGTTTCACAGGTGATGCTATTTCCTGCACACAGCAAATGCTGTACCTTCAGAGGTGTGCATCCCAAACAGGCTCTGGGTGAACATGTCTAGGTTCTGTCTAGGTGTCTTAAGGAGTGAGCAATCACTCACTATCCAAAATTTCTGCCCAAACATTGGAAATCCCTTGTGCTTTGGGATGTTTAAGATTCCCTACTTCACAGAGGTCTAAAATGAGAATGACTTTTATTCCAAAATGCCATGAGATCTCACATTTCATTTGAGTGGTTAAGTATCCAAAAACGAACAGAAAATTGTTCCAGCTGATTTATCTGATCAGTAGACACTGGACAACAAAGGAGTTTTGTGAGTTTTGTTTGGTTTTTCTTCCTGTAAGAGTCCTTTACTTTTATTTTGCAGGCCTGGTGGGTGGGAGATAACTTTTCTACAGATGTCTGGAGAATGTGTGCCACGAATACGAGCACCTGTGTGGCCATCACTGATGAGTTCAATGGTGAGTGTCTCTCCATGCCTGCGTCTATGTTCCTTCAGCAGATCTGGTGAAATCGCTACGAAATTTGCAGGGGCAGTTGTATAATTCTTTGAAAATCTGCATGTTCTAACTAGGCAGGTCTTCCAAAAACTTTAATGATGATTTTTCATTTTGAAAAGGCAACCATTGTAACAGTTTCTGTGAGAGGAAAGCAGAAGGAACTGTCATGTGCACTTAAAGAGACCAGTGCAAGAGAGTAAACTCAAACAACTAACAATGACTGCTAACAAGTTCTTAAAAAATTAGATAGGTAAAACCAGTGAAGTCATCTGAAGTGAGAGAATTTGCCTCAGAATGTAACTAAAGAACCCAAGAATACTGACTGTGTATGAGAACAGGGGAAAAAGTGGAAGAATACACAAGCTGGAATTTTTACAAAGAGGTCTTAATATACAGCCTAGCGTAATATCCTGCTTTACAAAAATTGGAAGTATTCTCAAATGTTCTATTTATTTCTCAACTCTCATTTATTATTATTTCTTGACTTTCTGTGTGTATATTAAAGAGGTAAATCATTTGAAGAACCATGTACCCATGAAGTAATTTTGTTTTCCAAGCATCAGGTTGGTTTAGGGCTTGCAATGTGCAGTGAGCTGATCCACTCCACACAGGATATCTCAGCTAACACGGATTTAAGGGTTTGCATTTCTTCTCTGTATTACTGCATGTCCATGGCAGCCAGGTACCCACCCTGGGGAGATGAGGGGTGGCTGAGGTGTGTCTGCTCCTGCCTGCAGCGTGGCAGTGCTGGAGGAGAGGGGCCAGGGGCACTCAGCCATGGGGCACAGCTCGGCTACAGCAGGACTGCAGAGTTACACAGAGCAGCTGCACATGGTTAAAAATTTATTGGGTACTTTAGCTCCCAGTTACAGGGAAGTAATTGACAGGATGAAAAACCTGAATGAGAAGAACCTTTTATGCCAAGGGTGGATCTCCTGTGTGGTTATATCTTCCTGGACAGAGCTGTCTCCAGGTTTGGTGGGAGGCTGGGGTCTGCTTTGGAAGCTGTTTGGGATAGCTGGTGGTTTCACTGTGCTTCTAGGACATCGATGGCAGCACAGGATGTGGTGAGGCAGAAGGAGTCTCTTCATTGTTCTCATTCAGTTTGATGAGAAGCTTTTAGGAGTCTTTAAACCACTGGCTGTATTAATACCAAGGGAACAGAGGAGGACCAGCCTCTGCAATGCACATATAACTTCTTTGCTGCATCTGCTGAGCTGCTTACAGAACACAGCTCTGCCCCTTTACTCCTTGCAGGCAAAGAGAGAAACTATTTTTAATCAAGGCTGCTTTGTTTTTGCAGAGTATCAGTCAATTCAGGCTGTTCAGGCTGCCATGATCCTGTCTACCATTCTCTGTTGTGTGGCATTTCTGGTTTTCATTCTTCAACTCTTCCGTCTAAAGCAAGGAGAAAGATTTGTGTTAACCTCTGTCATCCAGCTCCTGTCATGTGAGTGATTTTTCAACGCTTTTGCCTTTAATGATGTTTTTGTGAAAGTCGGAAAGGGGGAAAAGGTTTCAAAAAGAATGAGCTGCATGAGAACTCTGTAGTGCTCTTGAGGCCATAGTTTGTCCTTCACATTTGTTTAAAACAGCAAACTGTTCCATTCTGTAATATTTAGGCAGTTAACACATGGATGTCATCACTGCTCAAAAGAAAGTAATTTAAACTTTGAAGGGAAAGAATTTGAGATTCTGAACTTCTTGAACACATTAAATAACTGTAATTGTTACAGGCAAGTACTCACTTCGTTTTTTGTCAGACTTTAAAACTACCCAGATGTTCAGGATCGTTTTCTGTTCACTGCAAGTGACATAGATACACAACAGCACTTCAAATTTAAAGCATGCCAAAGAAACTGAAAGGATGTCTTGAAATGCTTCCAGGTTAGTTTGAAGATAGAAAACGAGTGTCTGCAAAGAAAGGACATTGGTGGAAGCAGCTGACAGAAGAGACAGTGAATAGTTGTGTGTATTGGTAATATTTTAAGGTACTAACCTTTATTATTTTCTTCCTCCTGCAGGTCTGTGTGTTATGATTGCAGCTTCCATTTACACAGACAGGCATGAAGAACTGCACCAGAGCCAGGGATATAGAATGGAAGTTTCCAAAGGCCAATATGGCTATTCCTTCGTCCTAGCCTGGATTGCCTTTGCCTTTACCCTGATCAGTGGAGTGATGTACTTAGTATTAAGGAAGCGTAAATAAATGTCAGCACCTAGTTATTTCTGTCACTGCAGTACAAAACCAAATTCCAGTAACCATTTTGTATATAATCATTTACATGGTTTTGTAGTAAAGGTATTGTTTCTCTAAAAATGTACTGTGTTCTTGATATGGAACAGAATTAAAGAAAAAAAAAAGGAGGCAGGTGAAATGAAATGCCTGGCACCTCCAGGTCAGGGGTCGGAGCAAGACAGAGCCAAGCTATTTCTTTTACATATTTCATCATCATAAATGGTTTTCCTTTACTAGACATTAAGAGTTTGTTCCTGGCCTCTAGTAGATTACAAATAAAGCCCGTGCAAATTAATTTGTAAGCAATAGACTAACTATATTCCTGGACCAGATCTATCCCTTTGAAATATGTTCAATATAAGGGTGTGTAAAAAAATGAGGCCCAGATCACAATGAATAGCAAACAATTATAAAGCCCAAAGCTGCACTCAGAGCGTCTGTCCTGGCCCAGGACCAGTGTTCTGCTCTTTATAATGTGCAGTAAGTGTCATCAAGTTTTTATTAAAACCACTTGCTTTGCAAAAGTAAACAAGTCCTTTTTGTACTCCAGCAAATGTTTCTCTTGATTGTCTTTCACATTTAATTTAAGCACACAGAGCCTTTGGTGGGAGCACTTATCAGCCAATTCCCTGTTCAGCTTGGGCCGGCACAGCTGGGGCAGTGAGGAACTCCTCACTCCAGTCCTGAATCCTTCAGCTTAGCCTTGGACAGCCTTTCTGGGAGGGAGAAAAGGGAAACAAAAAAGCATTCCTGTGCCTGCATCTGCAATTTCTAAGCAGACTAGTGATCAAGCAATGCCAAATTTAGGTTTTTACGGCCAAACTCAGCAGGTTTATTACACTGGGCTTTTATCGTGTCGTGATTTCATGGTTAATGTGTCCTGGATAAAAGCATTCCCTGCATCTGCCCATTAGGAAATTGGCTTTTAAAAATTCATTTCAAATTCCTTTGTGGATTTTACTGGAACTAAACACTGCTACTAAACAAATCAGAATGCAATTACTATGGGTATGAATTCCGGAATAGGTTTTCAGGATAAAATGACTTGGTGGTTTTTATTTTTCAGTAGTTTTGTGAACTAAATCTTTGCTGTAATACCAGGCTTAACTGCTCAGCAGTGTAATATACTGATGGTGATTTTGGAGTTGGGAGATCAGTGTGGAGAATGAATGAAGTGGCTTGTTCTGGTTAGTCACAGCTTTGATGCTTAAGTACAGATTTGACTTTTGAAAAGCTCTAACCATTTATTTATTTATTTCAGTATATTCACTACACCTGGCCCAATACACAGGCAGTAAAAAAGTAAATAGGTTTTAAATGAGAGATTACACTTAAAGTAGAACAAGTTCAGTACCATAACGTACTACTACCTTAGCTACATCAGTTGATGTTTAATGTAGTCAGATAATGTAATTTTATCTGATTTCTTCAGATTTATCCTTGATTTATCACAAAGTAGAAGTTCAGGCTCATAGCTTTTTAGGAACTGTCTCCAACATGAGTGACAGGTCATATAGTTCCATCTTCATTCCTTCAACATCCTGAAATGCTTTGGTATGTGCTGCTTGTCTTTTGGGAGTAAATAAAGCCCAATAAGACTGTTAAAATTAGGATTAGCAAGCAGGACATCACAGTAAAAGTAATTATAATAGTAAAATATCCAAACCAGTTTGAAGAAAAGGCATTCTCCCTAGTCTAGCGTGATGCTAGTATTTTGTCAGGTTTTTTTCCTCTTAGTGGGGGTGCTCCGAATTTCAATAATTATTACCCTACTTTTTAAAAAGTGTTTCCATAGTTTGATGAATACATTTCAGGTTCAAAACCTGCATTTTTGCAAGCAAGCAGAATTTGTCTTAAATAAATAGATGCAGTTTTAAGGATGAAAGTAGATAGACTGTTAGCTAGGCATTTTGCTACATTTGTTAAACCATGAAACAATACAGGAAATTCTTAAGCAAATATGGATTAAAGCTCTAACATCTCAAGGACACTCCTGAAAAATTCTAAGTTAAGCTTTTATGCCACTGACTTGCAGAGATGCTTCAGTTTCTTGCCGTGATAATGCTCAGGTCATTTACAGAGCAAATATTTAAAAGAAAGATGTAGATACACATGGACACATAGTTTAATTCCACAGTAAAAGCTCTGTCCCTTTAATAAAGTGAAAAGCACACACACAACAAACACTTTGATGCACAACACCTCCACTTGTGTACTAACAGCAGCACATGCATGATACCACAGGGAACAGATGGGAATGTTCTGCACAGCAAGTGAACAAATACCAAACCAGTCTGAACTAGAGCTTGAGCAGGACAAACATATTTTACGGTTTTTTTTCTACCTTATATGCCTTTAAAATATACCATTTTCTATGCTCTATATATTCTGAGAATGTACATGAAAATAAAGTTAAAACAAATTCTTGTACTGTAATAGCAAACTCAATACATTTAGCAATCTGACCTTGTCTTTAAGCCTGGGATATATTTACACCATGGTCGATGAGAAATAGTTGAGTATTTGTGTGAACAGGTAAAATTAAATCCTGCCTGTACTAGAACTACAAGCTGATTATTTTTGTCCTTTGTTGAAGACCTTTCAGGGAAACCAGAGAAAACATTAGTGTATTGAATTTTTAAATGTATGGTGTCAAAAGAAGGTCTTCAGTGAAGGTCTTCAGTAATGTGAGATCCACTGATGCTCTGAGGAGTTATTACTTATATGGGTTTTGTTATTTTCCATCATTTGCAGAAACAGTCATATATTTTAAGATGAGGTTGAGTGCCTTGACCATATCAGCAAATAATGTAAGAAACAGGCAAGTGACTTTTCTACCTGCTCTGGTCCAAGCTTTGGATTTGCACCGAGGTTTGCACAGCACACATGGGTTTGCACAGATCTGTCCAGAACACTGCCCCAACTCCACAGAAATAACTTCCCAAACCCCATAAAACTTCTCCCTTCTAATCATATTGAATGAAAGGGGAAAGTCCCAGCTACTAAAATATCCATTAGCAGCTGTTGATCTACCTTTATGTTTTTCACCCAGCGAGTAAGCATCTGCAGTACTGGAAACAATCTTGGAAAAACAATCCATAATACTTATGTCAAGATACTTTAAAAAAAATATATGCTTGTTTTTATTTATGTATTCTATTCAGGACAAGAGTTGGGCATTACTTTGCTATGCTGTATCTTAAAAAAAGTATTGTAGGTGATAGGATCTGTGCTGCTTAGACATAACTTGTTTTTTACCCCAGCTACATCAACAATTAATTTTATGCGGTTCTTAATGCGTTCAAAATAATGGAGGGACTGCTTGACCTGTTCTGTTCTTATCTTGAGCATCATGAAGTTTGTGCCATTTAGCTAAACAGGCCAAAGAACCAAAGAAAAGAATTCTTCCTGCAATTTCCAAGGACAGGAACAGGTTTTGGGTTAGGGGTTTGTGTGTGTTTATTTCTGACGATGTCATCTCCTGGCGTTCCTTACTTCTACAGAAAAATGTTTAACTGTTCCAATCCTGTTACAATGGAGCCTCCTGGTGGCGAAAGAAGCCTTCAAAGCCCAACCTGTCACTGTTCCTTTCCCTTGGAAAGGTCTTTAAAAAGATTCACTTTCCATCAAGTCCTGAACATCCTGCAGTATCCACAATATAAAAAGCAATTCAGCTTTGAGCAGTGAAGTTCCATTTCGGAGTGGCCTTGAAATGGCTCTGTCCAACATGAGGCAACTGATGCAAGCCCTGCTCTCTTCTGACAGAAGCTGCCCCTGCAGCCCCTGCTACCAAAACCTCAGCAGGTAAACCCAATACAGCAATGGACATGGTGTTGTGATTCCACAGAACTATCTTCTCCTTAAGGGTACCTAAATTATTACATAATTATACCTCAGGCATTAAGTTTAGGGAGTTGCTGGAAAATAAATGTTAATTTTTTTTTTTTACAGTCACTAGAATTGTGGTTTTCTTCTGTTTTATTGATCACTTTGAGTTTTCTTTCTTTCATTTCACTCTGATAATACAGAATTTCAGTGGAAAGCTTCTTTTTACTCAAGTATATCCAAGACTATACACCAGCTGTCAGAGTGGAACACAATCTGTTTGCTAAGATTTCTTACAACAACCAAAAATTATTATAAAAATGCAAAATTATGTATCAAAAAGTTCAAGCAAGTGAAAGCAATACTTGATGATTCACACAAACTACTTAGAACATAATCTAATTTCTTGAGGACATATATCTTAAAACCTTCACACTTAAAGATTAACTTGTTTTAAAATCCCCAAATTAAAATTTAAAACTTGAGGCATGTAAGTATCTTACTGAACCTTATCTTGTTTTATATTTTGGTTTTTGGGAAAAGGCCAAGAACACATGAAACTACTTTTGTACAGCATGTGAAAGCCTTAACAAAAGGACAAGACTGCTTGTTTGTCACATGCAATTCTTTTAGATGTGAAAGAACAAAAGTCTTAGACTCCAAAGACTTCTTTTCAACAACCACATTTCTGTAAGATTTTTTTACATTAAATATATGGTCAGCATGAAACAGAAGGCTGACAATTCACAGAACTACACCTCCTGTAAAATTAGCTAGAAGAATTTCAGCACAACAAAATACAATCAGTC
This sequence comes from Vireo altiloquus, assembly GCA_013396875.1. NCBI lineage: Eukaryota > Metazoa > Chordata > Aves > Passeriformes > Vireonidae > Vireo > Vireo altiloquus. Next base: position 540,132 of record VZRF01001342.1, read on the forward strand.
TAAGGACATGAGAAATTCCTGTTCTCCATAACAACCAAATGTCCCCACAAAAAAAAAGATGTTTTGCAATCTTACCATTTTAGTACTAAAGCATCAATACCTTCCATGAGAAATGCTCTTGTATTAGTAGCTATGTTACTGACATTTTTATTTATTGTTTCATGTTTTCAGTTTCACTGCCTAAGAAATCAATCTTCAACTTGCAGTTCATGGCTGCTATGCAATGGACTGGGAATAGCTAAAAGGATGATGCAAGGTAACTCAAAGAGGCAGACGCTGTCAGGAACTTCAGCTTTGTAATAAAGGTCTCACCCTTCAGCAGAAAAACTCCAGTGTGTCTCCAACAGGACAGCATCAAAGCAGGAGTCATCAACATCCCCTCCTTTGAATTTGTTTAATCAGACTGAAAAGAATTATGTTGTAGTTTGAAAGCAAATTCTCAAAGATCAACCAATATGAGCTCTTCTTAGATTTTTTTCTATTCTTAATGCAACAACAAGGGAGCTGTACCAGCCATGAGGTTTCAGGGTAACCATCCAGTCACCCACTAGTTTCCAAGCAGGCATTAATGCCCATTTGGGTGTTTGCACCTGCACCCCACCTGAGGAACAGCTACTGTTGGGGTGGTTTCCTCCCGGAGTGCCAGGACAGCATTCATGTCCTCCTCCAGTTCAGACACCTTCTTCTGCAAGAGAACAAACACAGCAGGGCTTAACACAGTTCACCTGCAATAAGGAAGTTATGTATTACTGTTGTATGAAGAACAGACAGTGAAAGACTTGCAACTGAAAATAGAACTATTATTAACTTACCTTTGTAACACAAAATAAAAAATTTGCATACTTTTGGGGTCTGTCTTTAGGGTACCATAACAATCATATGTGATTCACACAAAAAAATTTCACACAGTTAAGCAAAGAAACTTACTAGTGATGTTTTGACTATGTCTCCGTGGGTTCTGACGCATTCTACTTGTTCAACTCTCCCCTTTAAACCTTCTACTTCTTCATTAAAGAAGTCATTACTTAAAATATTCCTCTGCTCACCAATCATAAGTTTAATCTAGAATAAAGAAAAGCTGTGTTACAAATCTAAAAATCTAAACTCACTGAAATATCTACATGAAACAAGCGCTAAATTTGAAATCTTCCAAAGTTTCAGGAAGTGTAGTACTTTTCTTTCTATTGTTTATATGGCATTTCTGGTAGGTACAAACCACACAATTTTGTACATTGGCACTCTCCATTGGACTTAAATCACTTTACATAAAGGAGGTGTCACAACATACCTACCTTCTAAAATTTAAAGGGGCAAAATCAGTGTGTTTGTATTACCACTAGCAGTGCAAAATATAGCTTTAAACATTTCTTAAATGTTTATAATTTCTCTACCTACAAAATTAAGGGTTTTACTTTCTACAGGACTGATGATCAAAAACTGCTGAGAGGCAACTTTCAAGCAGAGTACTCATGAGCAAGTGAAACTTGTTAACCTGAGAAATAAAAAAATCTAATGGCTATATAAAGATGAATAGTACCATTTTAAATATCTTATAAATATTTTTAATTATTTCTACTAAAATTATTTGCTGATTTTACACATCAGACATATACTCTTGATACTAGCTACAAGGAAATAAAAGTCTGTGTAAGCAGGACTAGAGTGCATCCTAATGTCAGGAAAATAAAGATTTTATGACAGGTAATGTATTTCCTAGGGAAAAAGGTTTCCATTAAAAATCATAAAAATTCCAGATACTTATTCTCTACATGAAGCATTTGTTTTCTGCCTCAGTGCTAAAACAGAAATTTCCCTTCTCCCAAAGACTTCTGGCATCTAATCAATGAATTCAGTAGCACCTGCATTCTCATGTGTGCACAAATATTTCTCCCCAGTGCTGCTGATTGCCTGCTGATTTTTCCCCCCAAGTCTGGCTCCTCAATGTTCCCACTAGCACCAAACACTACCTAAGCTCTGTGCCCACACCTCCCTGGTACCTTCCTCCCACCTTTCCATGCAGAAGTCCCTCTGCATCATCAGGGACTGACTGCTGGAGTCACAGGGCTAACATACATTGGGAAGCACCAGACTGGAAGTTCAGTTTCATGGAAGAAAGTGCTGGAATTAAGATGTCTCAGTGACATACAGCAGTCATAAAAATGCTCTAAGCAGTACAGCATGGCTGAACTATTGGAGTGCAAGTCACATCACCGGATAATAATAAAATCAAGCTATCTACTGAACACAAAACAATTGAAACATTCCAGTCGCTGCACATTACCTTTGCCAAAAGACTTTCTTTATTTTTTGCCATTGTACAAATACTCTTTTTCTTGCTTTTATCTGTAACACCAATTCATGTACACTGGGTATTTCCTCTGCTTACTGGGATTACCTGCCTCCTTTCAGTGTCCCCTGAGGGAAAAAATAAAGAAAAAGCCACCATCAACCTTTCAAATTTCTTTAAATAAATACTTACAACGGAGGGCAGTGGACGGAGGAGTTCTATCACTCAAATTACTGATGTTCCACCTTAAATTGCTGAAGCAGTTTGATTGTGAAATAGAATGGGGACCTAGTATTTTGTACTAAGAGAAACAATCCCCAAAACCTCAGACAAAAGCCTGCAGAGGGAAGAGGAGGACAGAAACAAGATTATTGATTAATTAATTTTTGCTATTAATTTTATCACTTCTAAACTGGATTAGATACTTAATTGAGAGCTATTTTACCCCCTTTCCTTTTTTTTCCTTTTCCAGTTACAGGAACATGCTCTCTACCTTGAAACAAACAAATAAAAGAAGCCAATGGGTTTCTTCTGCAGAAATACCACTGAGATATGCCTGAGGGTTTTTCCTACTCTATTCTTGGCCAATGCCTCTCATCTCTGTTTTACTTAAGAGCTTTTTGACATATCATAGAAAACCTTTCCCAGGAATAGGGATTCTTTAAGCCTTATCAGCTGAGAAGTTGTCCTCAGAGGCATGTCAGAACCATCTTCAATTGAGAAACACTCTTTCTTACTACCAGCAAATGAAATGTCTCTCCTCCTACATTTACAAAATAAACATTTCATAGGGGAAATTATTCTCCAGTGTTTTTAGTGAGGTAATACCTTACAGTCACTACCAACTGCATGTTGATACTGGAGCAACAATTCCCCTACTAAGCTACTTGGTACAGAGCTAAGCACATTACTTTTTAAACATTTACCCTAATTTAGGAAACTGAGATTTGTGTAAGCCAGAACATCTGCAGAAATCAGTTTTATAAAAACTTTTTTCTTTTCCACAGGGGAAAAAATATATGGTGGAATGTTTAGGCATTTCGGTCTTCATCTTCTGCCTTCCTCCCACCTTGCCCCCCAGCATTTAGATGTTGGTTTGCATCTGAAATTTTGTTGGGAATTATCTCAGGCACAGGATTTTGACACTGTAAGTAATAGTCTCAGCAACACTTACACCAAAAGAACATTCTTGCCACTGACTTTGTTCAGAACACTGGTTATATTTTTCATTTAGCACTGAAGGCACATTTGATTTAGAAAACACTTTTCTTTTGACACAGTCCTTACTTTTGCAGATTGTACCTAAGATACTTGGCTGAAAAAAATGATCTCTAGTTTGTGAGGCATGTAAAATCTCCTTCCCTGTTGAAGAATTCATTATTTTACTAATCTCTTTAGCTTCCTTTTGATTCCTTAGATCCATGGATTTCTTTTTTCTCTCATAAGTTTCTGCAAATATTCTTCTGTGTCCTCTAAGAAATAACTGGATTTTAAAACCAAATGCATATAGTAAGTCACATCTGAAGACTTTTTTTAAAATGGTTTTGAAATAAATCTGGTTTTAAATAATTTTAGAGCAGGAAAACATAAAGTTGTCGAAAATGTGAGTGTCAAAAGTGTGAGTCTCAGTCAAAGTGAGAATGTCCCCCCATTAGTTTTAGAAATTTTCAGACAATGGATAGAACACTAAGCAAAATGCAGAGAGCTGCACTAACAGTGCCCAGTGCTGTTTGTTCAGACTTCTCAGCTGTACTCAGGCCAGCATAGAACACTCACAAGCTGTGCCAGAAAGCCTTTGTTCATAGGAAATATAAGTATGTGATTGATAGAAATTACAGCTGTGTTGGTTCTACTGCTTCCACTTAACTTCAGCAAGTTAGAAATACTCTTAATGTTGTTTACCTGTCATCTAATTTTCAAAGGTAAAGGCACCTGTTTCTCATCTGAAGTGTCTGACTCTCCTGTCCACCTAGATTCAATTCTATTTTCCACATGATTCAACACCAAATGATGGAGAAGTTAGGACGCCAAAGTTAAGCACTCAGAGCTGCTTGATGCCCACTAGGTCACTGGCTCATTCCCCTGCCAATGGAATGATAAACGATACCTGTATTATCCCTAGCAAGCATTTGTCAAAAGTCTCAACACCATCTCAAACTCCACAGCCACTCCAACACATGTTGGAATCTTCACAAACTCACACTTCACAAGCGACTGGCAATTTAAGCCTGTTACTACTCATCCTATCCTCTAGGACCATAAAGTTGTTCCCTGCATCTGCACAGAAGTTCTCTTATCTAACAGAAGATTAATATTTCATTCAGTCTTTCATTTCCCAATGTATTCAGTATTTTCTTGCGGATCATGTTTTCCAAACACTTCCCAAAACACTAATTTTTCTCTTCTGGATGTGTGCCACTTGCACATCCTTTTAAGATGCAATGAACACACCGTGTCAGGAAACTGCAATACTGAAAAAACTGAAGAATTTCCTCTATTTCTTCTAGAGTTTTTAGATTTTTCATCACATGCTATATCCACGCTGTTTTTGCAAATTGTACAGAAGGTCCCAGCCTCCTCAGACTACTAGAATGGATTGGCTTTTGGCCTCAGAGCAAAGAGATACTGAGTCAATTCCCTAGTCTTGTTCTCCTTGCACTCCTTCATTTGTTGCCTTTCTGCTATGTAGCCAGGAAGATTTTACCAAAATGATCCAGCCAGCGCTTGTTCATTCTCTGTGGCAAATACCATGGCTTTTGACAAGAAGAAGTGAATTAAGTGGATTGTATGCTTTTTTTTTTCCACCACTCCTTGTCACGCTTTGACCAATCTGCCAGTGATCAGAGATTCTTGTCATTTCAACCTCTCTCTGAAATGCAGGTTTAAAGATACCTGTTTCAGTTACACATGTTTAATTTTGTAGTGAAATTTGCACATAACCCCTACATATTAGTCTTCTGTTCACCTTCCATACAGAAACGTGTCCTCATGCCAATGCCACCATATCCACCTTGTGAGTGTTTCACAAGTTTGTTACAGCAAAACTTCTGGGTATCCACAAGAGCATACTGGTGTAATGCCACCACCTTTTCTGACGGTACAGGTCTCAGCTCACCGTAAGGCAGCAAACCCTGCCGCTGCTCCTGCCCGTGCTCCCACCTCAGTGCCCTCAGAGCCCCCGGCCCCAGCGCAACCCATCGACACCAAACCCCTCCTGGGCCCTGCCAAAGCCAAGGAGTTCGGAGAGGCTTCAAGGTTTGGAGTTACCATCCCTGCAGGTGTTTAAGAGACGTCTCAATGTGGTGCTGGGTGATGCAGTTTAGTGGTTTAGGGGTGATTATGGTGGTCCTGGGTTGACGGTTGCACTGGGTGATCTTAAAGGTCGCTTTCACCCTGGATGGTTCCATGATTCTACAGAATGAGGCGGCCAGCCCTGGCGATGTTCCTCCGCGTCCCCTCTGCCCGGGGGCACACAGGACGCTGTGCTGTGCAGGGGAACCGGAGAAGCGGACGGGGGAGGACGGGCCGAGCCCGGAGCCGGCTGCGACCGCAGCCCCAGGGCTCGCCCGCGGCCGCCCGAGGAAGCCCGCACGGGTCGGGTCTGGCCGGGCTGGGCTGGGCCTCTCTGTCGCGGCAGATGCGGAGCTGCCCTGAGCCGCTCCCTCAGCTCGCATTTGTCGCCCGCCCGGGCAGCTTGCGTGGTGCAGGAGGACGGGACCGCCGCCTTTCCCTTGGCCGGCAGGACGGGACCGGCCGGCTCGCACCGAAGGCACCGACCCGCCCGGGCCGCGAGGGCGGCCGGCCCTGAGGGGGGGATCGCGTGGGCTGCTCGCCCGGTGCTGCCCCTCACCATCGCCGCTACCGTCCGCAACATGGCGCGACTCCCCGGGTTACCCCAGGAAGTCTCACGAGCGGCTGGCTACCAATTCGACCTTTACCTTAGCCATAGTCATCAGTTCTTACCTGTAAGAACTCCTTGGTGATGCCCAGCGACAATGGCCATAAACTAAAAGACAAGAAGTTTCACCTCAACACGAGGAAGAACTTTCCGTTGAGGGTGGCGGGGCTGTGAACAGCTGCCCAGGCAAGGTGCGGCCCTCGCGGGGCGGTGAAGGCTCGGGCGGCGGTCACAGAGAATGGAACTTTGTGTGGCGGCCCCGGGGCGTTCCGAGCTCAGTGACGAGCCCAGGCCGCACGATCCATGTTTAGTTCAGAAACACGTGCAAGTCTCCGAACCAGGGTGGAAAATCAGGGCCGCCTGGAAGATCGCGGAAGGTTCTGTAAGCACGTGTGTAACCAACCACACAGTAAGTGTACTTTTGGCTAATAAATGCCTGTACTTTCTTGAGACCTGCACCCACATTAGACAGAGTTATCCCCCGTGCATCCGGCGTTGTAATAAAGTCATGCCGTGCTTCTTAAGCCTACACTGTTGAGTTTTATTCCGAGTTTTTGGTGACACTAGGGGGGCTCGCCCCGCGCCAGGGCAGCTCTCACACTGCTTTGTGAGAGCATGGGGGCCATGGACTGGAACTGGGGCCAAGCTCAGCACAATTCCATGGGTTTTGCCCCAGCTGGGTGATCTGGGAGAAAGGACACAGAATTTGGAAGATATTTCTGAGATACACACTTGAGGTGAAATTACAGAAATACATCGTCCTTATGACAAATCCCACTGACAAGAACTGTCCTGCTAGAAATAAGTGTTACTAAAAGGCTGAGTGGGATATGAGCGATAGTGTTTGTCTTCTTGTCTATTGTAAGAAACAAGTTCTAGTAAGCCCCTGCACTTGCTGAATTGGAGTGTTGAGGGAGTCAATCACCGATTGATTGTTCTGTACTTATCTCCCTAATTGTTGCTAATTATCCTGTATTGTACTCCCTTTTTCGTCGGATTTTTTCTTCACTGCTCCCTGAAAGGGGGCCTGAGACCAGAGGGGGATAGGCATATGCAAATGAAAGGGACCCTTTGCACCATGGGATCATTTTTATAGAATAAAAAACCCTTCAGACAACAAGTGACACATAATCAAAAGACTTAAAAGACACCCCAAGTTGAGGAAAGGGTAGACACATCTCCTACTCCTGATTTGGGCTTCTACCCTGACCTTAAGGACTTGGACTAGTGTCTACACAGGACTTCAAAGTGATATAAGTAGGTGTCTGAGGTTTCCATGAAGGACAGGGCCCGGTCGTGTGCTGCACTGCACCCTAGCAACAGATTGACACATTTCCATCTCCAGGGTGCCAGCAGAAGCTACGACGGTGGGAGGGCATCCTGTCTGGGACCCCCTGCCCAGCTGCTTTATATAATAAAGAGCTGAGAATTAATAATGTCATCAGCCATGTTCATTTCATCTATGACAAGTCAGAATACATTTTATTGCATGCCTTCTGTTTCCTCACTAAAATAAATTATTGCTCCTTAGAAATAAGCACTTGCAATTATTATATGTCGATTTATAGTTCAAGCTGGGCATTTCTTTTTTCCAGCTGAGCATATAGGCAGATCCTTTTCCATGCACAAACTCCTGTAATGAATAAAGGGTCCAGTGTTTGTCCTGTGCAATTCACTAGAGCTGGCTTTGGGGAAGGGAAGGTCCTGGAAGTTTTCACAGGCTGTTGCTCCTTGCTGTCTGCTCAAGAGAGCAAAAACTTTGGGATCTCAGACCCAGAGGGCTTCTCTCAGGAACAGCTGAATAGCAGTGGCAGTGGCAAAGCTCTGGCTGTCCTAAGGTGGTTCTAGGCATGGAAAATTCCTCTGTACGAAATTCCAGGGTAAGACAGCCCGTGTCTGTAATGTCCTGCTACCTCCCCGACATGAAGATGTATTCACTCAGCAGAAAATACTGTGAAATATACAGTATGTTTTTCACAAAACCTGAATTGTAAAGTCTGAATGTTGCTTTGTTGGTGTTTACAAATATAAACCCATTTGTTTCCTCCCTGTTGATTTGTTTATTTCCATGAATGACAGGACAAACAGAACTGTTTCTTTTATCAGCAATGCCAGGATGTGCTGGTTAGGAGTTCCTCACAGTGTAGCCTCAAGCTTTTCCATTTTGCCATACAGTAGCTATGTAATAAACTGAATTAGGGTATAATGGTTACTAACAGCTGAAGGGTATCTAGGACTTACACTAAAAAATTTTGTTGCTCTGTTAAACCCAGTGAACATTTTATAATTTATTGCTTGTATTGAAACATTTGATATTGCAGTAAGAAAAGAGGCTCCTGGGATGCTTCATTTTAGTAGGTTTGTTACTTGCATATCAGAGTAGTCTACAACTGTGAACACTAACATATTTTATTAATGGTGGTGTGGTGCATTAACACTTGTGGGGCACTAATGATTAATCCAATGATTGATTTGGAAACAATATTTTGAGTGCATTTGTTACTGAGACAATTTTTCAGATGGTCCTCTCTGTGCAATCTAAATCTTCAGAATAAGTGAGGATTTTTCAAATGTGGATTCAGGAAGGGGACTGTTGTTTTCATCTGTGTACAAGAAAAGATTCTGCCCTGGTTTTGTTTTTCAGAAGCTGTCGCTTTGCATAACTGTGTGAGGAGCTGAGAGTAAAAGAACTGGCACTAACCTCTCTAAAATACTGGCATTTTTATAAAATGATACCATTCACTTTCAATAGTAACATTAATTTAATACGTCTTTACATATATACCCAGAGCTATTAATGAAAATTAGAATGGTAGAGGCTGTGTAAGTCTAGAGACATATTTATCTTCTGTTTGTAACTATGCATAGTGTTTTATTAGCTCAAAAGGAGCTTGTGAAGCTTTTTTGGAAGGAAAATTATTTGAAATTCTCAAATGCAGTCTGCTGTGAGAAGCATTGGTAAATAAAGCTGGGATGAAAGGCTGTTTGAACATTTAAAAATGTAATCATTTGCATTCAGATTTTTTTGTTTTATCCTTAGGTGAAAAATAGCAGCACAGAGGAATGATTGATGACCTTTTTCAAACTATTATTTTTTGTCTTGCTGGGTTTAGTCAAAAACTCACAGAAATACAGTGGAGCTTGGGGTTTATTCTTATTTTTCTCTGAAAGGCCTATGACATGAATGATTTCCATTCACCAGAATGATTTATTATGTTTCCAGTTTCTTTAGTTGCTCCATCATTGCTCCGACTACAATCTTACATGGCAATTCTTATTTCCCAGGGAGGTGTATTTAGAGTGTAAAATCTCATGTATTTTTCCTCAGTGGCCATGAAAAAAAACCACAACATACAGAGAGACTCATAGGACTTCATCTTGGCTGTTCCTCTGTAAAAAATAACCACAAAATAAAAATAATGCTTGTGCTCTATTGGGTATAGTAGAAGTCTAGAAATGCCTTAGACAGATAGGTTATTAGAAGGCTGGATGAGAAAACAGTTAATGAACTGGGGTGGTCAGATCTGTCCAGATAATAAAAGAAATTATTTTCAGGCTGTCTGGATTTTAGTTTAAAATATATTTAGTACCCATCCCACAGTTACTTTCTTTTCTTGTAATTCCTTCCTTCATCAAGATTTTTGAATTTGGACACTAATTTTTACTTTCAAGCTAAATGTGAAATAAACAAAATCCTTAGATAGGTTTGTTCTTGAGGTTCATCAGACTCATATACCGAAATGTGGTTCTGTGGACCAAGGCCATGCAGATCTACTGGAATTTTTTCGGCATATAACTTTTGTTTGCAGCAAGTCCATTTACAGAAAAGTTCCTCAGAAGCTCTATTGCTTTGTGTTTGTCATAGCCCAGCTCGCTCAGCAAGTTTAAGGGGAAGAGAATTTCATTCATTCATCTCATTTGTTCTGGGAGCAACAACAACATTCTCAGGAGGTTCAATACCAAGCTTTTATTTGCAAACTTTAGACCATTAAGGTAGAATAAGGTACTTGGCAATTTTTAAAACAGCATCTAGACAAATAAGGCACTTCACAAACCTCAGCTTGGCAAACTTTAATTTAGCAAGACATCAAGGCACTTACTAAGGCATTGACTGGAATTCTTTAGTCTGGCTTACAATAGATTTCAAGAAGTTAGGAGAAAAAAAGAGGAAAAGAAAAAGGAGAGAAAAAATTATATAGTCACCACCCTAGGACCAACATGGAGGCATTTTAATTCTACCTAAGAAGAAAGTGTTTTACAAAGTATTTGTAAGCAGCAGAAGGGTAACTCTACTTGCTAAGCTGAAGAGCTTGTTCAGTTTAGGCATGCAGTCGATTGAGTAGGGAATAAAACTCTCTAAAAAGCAGGAGAGGCTTTGAATACTCTCTGGTTTTCAATATTACTACTAACCTTGCACAATAAACTTTGTCTTACTAAAATTTGTTTTACTCTATGCTGTTTTTTCTTTCCTTCTGAATTGAACAATAATAAATACCATTTTACTTGCTACTTTGGTTTGCAAATTTAAAGAGAGCAGAGAAGAATATCAAGTTGCTGCTTTTAGAACTTGTTTCTTTTTAAGCTTCCAAGCTTATTCACTAGCAAACTCATATGCTGTATACATTTGTGTTGTGCCCAGTGTTTGATAAACTTGTGTAATTCAACATACTGCATCAAATACTTTATCTAAATGAGTGTTTCAAAGATTTTTTAAAATTCGAACAGAAATTTTATAAGCACTTATCAGTAGAAGTTGGGTTGACTTTTAATCTTTATGCAGCCATTTCCTCTGTCCTCTGGGGGGAGGTAAAAGCACTTGTGTCTCCTCCTTGGTGTCCTGACTTGAGGTCAGACTTTGACTTCTGTCTCCATTAGCAATTAAGTTCAGAGCAGTAGTGCAGTTTTGAAGGGAATACCCTGCTTGTTTCAATTTTGTTCATGTAGGGTCATTTCTTAAAGCATTGATTACATGTATATGTTAGATGCCTTTCAAAGGAGAGAAAACCAGAAGCTCTGCTCCAAGTGAATTTTGACACCTGGTGAGACTGTTGTGTTGAGAATCTGCCCACAGAAGCTCTGGAGAGGTGATAGGAGTGCTCTGAGTTCTCACTGGAGAGGCTTCATTACCTTCTAGAGTGATCATATCCTGGAACTGGGCAGCATTTGCTGGGGCAGGATGGAAGACTCAGCACTCTGCCCAGTCCAGAGTGGCAGAAATTGGCTGGAAGGACAAGGTGTGACAGTGGGCTCGGAGCAGACTGAGCCCTTCCAGGCTTTTCTTCTTTTCTCCCAGAGCACTGAGGTGTTGTTTGCCCCGTGGGCTGTATTCACTTCAGCAGAAGTGAAGCTGCCAAAGGTCTGTTGGGGTAATGTTATACTTTGGGAAGTTCACTTAGGCTTTTTGGTTTGTAATATTTTAGCATAATGCTCCATCTTCTGGGCAAGAGGTGACATTTAACAGGCTTAAAAATGTCTCATTAAATTATGAGTCCTATTGAGTATTTTATTAGAGAAATTTGTTTTCCACTCATCCACTTTGTCTTACTTTCTTTCCTACTATAAATTGGCTTTTGATTCTCATTAGCCAAACACATTTTTTGTTTGCTCTTTTTTTTAGAGAGGTCTTTAAAAATACAGTGGTTTGTTGTTGGTTTTTTTTTCTTTTTTTTTTAATATGACCTATCTAGCCAAGAGTTTTAATGACTGCAGTTTTAAAAAGTGCCAGAGAGTTTTGCATTTGCATTAGACAGGAAGCAGATGATTGTCAGTTTCCAGTCAGTTCAAAAAGTCGCACAATGTGAAAGAGGAAGCAAAACCAAGCATAGCTAAGAATGTGGAGGTAGGCTATCAATTAATGTGTGAGTCAGTGCTACCCTTCTTAAAGGATCGAATCCCCAAGTTTTCTCCATTTTTGTAGTGAAAATTTCAGCTCTGACCACATTTTAAACCAAGGTCCTGAAGTTAGGGTTTAAAGTAATTTTTGTGAAGTTTGGGTGGTCCTCAGAGGCCCCAACACCAGCAGTTCAGTCTGGAATTCTGACATATATATAATGGTCTGCCCTGCTCTAAAGGGAAAAACAGGAACAATAACAAGGTCAAAGCTTAGTACATGAATTTGATGGAAAGAACATTTTAAGTAAAATTGAATGCAGTTCCCAAATGTTACTGTAGTTCACCTATGCTGAAAGAAAATCCCAAAACAAAGAAAATTAATTTTCCAACAGTAGTCACAGACCGTTCTAAATATTTTCCAAATCAGTATTAAAAACATGTGGCAGATTGTGTGTGTTGTGCTTCACCTTAGTGTCAGTCAATTACCAACTGTAATGGCAAGCAGGTCATCAAGAATATCAGCAGTATCTACTCCATGCTGTTCTGTACATACACTTCTGTTCTCGAGTTTAACTCAAAAATTTGCTGAAGCCATGGTTAATCAGGCTGATAATTGGAGCTAAGTTCTGACCTGCTGTTGTGAAAAATCTGCAGGATAATTGGGATTCCATGGATAGGTCCATCAGGTGGTGCAATTGCTGCATGGTCTGGATACAAGATTTTTCTTCAAAGGCTGGAAACAGGGTGTGAAAGGAGTCATCTCTTATTTTACTGAAAAACAGCTCAAAAGGAATGCAAATAAAATAAATGTATTCCTTCATATAGGGAGCACTAGTTTTGGAACTATTTACAGCAAAAATGATTCTTAATAGACATGAATGAACTAGCAGGTACATTATGCTAAAGTTTGTAATTGTCCAAAAGATTTAAAAAATCCACAAAGCTATATAAAATATTCCTAAGAGCTAGAGAAAAATTTGTTTCCCTCAGCTCAAAGGAATAAACAACCAGGGGAAAATAAAAGCCTTTCATGCAGAAAGTCTGAGAACCTTTCTTCCCCTCAGCTCCACATCTCTGTGATAGGGTATGATATGCTCCTCTGTTTTTAGCTGCCATGCTTAAATATGACTAATAAATTTTAAATCCACCCAAAATGTAAAAATATACTTTCCACATAAAGAGCTGGCAGATATAAGATGATATATGAAGATTTATATGACAATATAGTCTTGCTTTAAATCAGGAGACATTTGAAGTATTACTAAGAAGAAAATATGCAGCTGTTCTTCTTAACTGTGACAAATTGCACTGGCTGCAAAAGTCCTGTTCAGTGTAGTATAAGTTTTTGATATGAAAATGTATTAAATTTTTTTTCTTCTCACTTTTTGAAGCAAGGAAAATAGAGAAAGAAAATAAACTTTAAACATGAAGTAGAAGAGTAGAACTTGAATTGTACAGTAGCACAGTCCAGATCTTCAGATGATGCTTTTGCCTGTCAAGCACCTCACTTAGAATTAGTTTTGTTGGTTTTTAACAGGCACTGAGTGTCATAAAGTAGGGTGAGAGATGGGGAATGAAATGGAAATAAGTTGAAAGGTGGTGGCAGAGGGCTGATAAATCATTTAGCTGTTATCTACCAACTCTTAACTTTTTTGTCTAAATTCTTATTACTGGTCTGGAGTAGCACAAAGAGATACAATGGGAAACTAATTTAAACTGATATTGAGTAGCCAGATGAAGAGTGAAAATAACTATTTTTAATAATCAATGATTGAATGGTCTACATAAATTTGTAGGGTATGGATATTTGTTTCAAAACTTTGGAAAGCATATATCATCAGAAAGTTAGTGGTTCTGTTAAGTAACCTTCCTTGAAATGGTGCTAAGTAGCATAATTCTGCTTAACTGTTTTATTTTTGTGTTTATTGATTACCTTCCATAATTTGCTTGCTTGAACAGCACTTTGAGGCCAAATGAGATATGATTTCCTAGACAGTCCTATTTATTGCCTTTCATAAAGACACAATACTAAGCTTCCTTCTGCTTCCTTTCTGGAAATAATCTGGAGCTTAACCAGTTTTTTTCAAGAATAATTTACAAATGAATATAAATAGTTTTCTGGAGCTCTCCAGCATCTTTTTTACATTTTCTGTGGTTCATATTATCTGCTTTAGCACATTAAAGTCCTTAATGACTTGATATTTGTTATGCTTTCTGTCTTGAATGTTAGGTGTACCATTATCCTCCTAAAATATGAACTTTTTACATGAAAAATACTTCCAGAAGTATCAGTTCTCATCTACAAATTTGGATGTAGCCGGTAACTGCTGTATTAATGTGCTTCTTTTTCCCCATGCTGGCTGCAGACAGCAGTCAGACCTAACTAAATAAACATCAGTAGTTATTCCACTAAATTGAAACTGTAATTTTAAATGCAAAGTGACTCTTGGATCCCACTGCTGTTTGAAAATCCTCACCAAAAAAACCCCAACCAAAACTAGACCAGTTCATTGAGTAAGCACAGTATTTGATAATTTTCTTTATTTCCAACAGGAAAAAAATCCACACATTTCCTTCACAGAGGGGCTCCTAGATTTGAGAAAGTTACAGCTCAAATCTATGTACAAAGAAGGAAACAAGTTCAGCAAATAATTAATAGAAATTGCAGCTGTAGTTTACACTTAAATGCATATAGAATAGCACATTGAAAATGGATGTCATCCCTAAAGGACAGAATTTTCTTGTGAGGTCAGTAACATTGTGACATCTGCAATCAGATAAATTGGCCACATTTTCCTCAACAAAGGCATTTTACTGGGTACCTGCAATACAGTGCACTGGAGAAAAAAATTAATTCTTTTGTACTTTTGAGAGATGAAAAAAAATCACCTTCTCTGACCTGCTGAAGTAAAAGTCCATGTTTGGCTTTAATGCCAGGAGTCAAAATACTGTGGAAGGTGGACTTTGGTAATTGTGTAGATAGAATTAACTATGCCTTAAAATCAGCAGTGTCCGGATTACAGACTTGGGATCTCAGGATAAAAATCACTGAGAGTTCATTGTGCTGTTTTTGTTGACCTTCCCTGGACTGCAGTAATGAACTGCACTGTGCACTGCATGAGTACTGAGAATACTAATGAAAAATGGTACAAGTGCCTCATGGTGCTACTATGTCAGCTTAAAAAAATAAGTTACATTCTCTCTGTATAATTCTTACTCCTTTATGTTCTATTCGAGTGCTCA
This sequence comes from Vireo altiloquus, assembly GCA_013396875.1. Lineage (NCBI taxonomy): Eukaryota > Metazoa > Chordata > Aves > Passeriformes > Vireonidae > Vireo > Vireo altiloquus. Next base: position 555,392 of record VZRF01001342.1, read on the forward strand.
CAGGCTGTAATATCAAAAGTTATTTTCTTAATCTTTGTCAGCACGCTTAAATCACTTTTTGTACATCTTCCCAAATGGAAACTCTGAGAGCTGTTGCACCAGTAGTGGATGCTGGCATGCTCCAAGGTAAACTTGTCTCTGCAAATCTGTCATTTTTCTAGGAACCAGCTTCCAAGCTTTTCCATATGTTTTGTTCCTTTGTTTTGTCTTCCTTCAACATCTGTTAGTGTGGTGATAGAAGCAAATGAGAGTATGTTTGCCTTTATTTTGCAAGATAATAAGCTATGATACAGACAAGTTACTCATGTACATAGATTTCAAACTAACTGTACTTTTTCCATCTACGTTAGACTACAATGAGTAAAAGTTTTCTAAATCATGAAGTTTGGGGTTTCTTTTGGCCATCTTCAATTGGAGGGTCAGTAGTCTAGGCAGTATAGGTGACAAATAACCGCTGGGATATGGCAGCTTTATTAAGGACATGACACTAGCACAGTGTCTTGCTTAAACTTGGGTTCATGAGGATGCTGGCAGGCTGGAGACAAAGCAAGTCTTTGAGTTGTTTTTGCTTACATGATCAATGCACGAGAGAATTTGACTCTCATGGCCTCTAAAGTTTTCATGGCTACCTTCCTTGGGGAAGCCTAGCACTATCAGAAGTGCTTAAGGCTGAAGAACTTCGGACCCTCTCATAATTTTCTCATGTTTTCTATATTTGATTTATTGTTGTACCTGTTTCCTCTGAGTCATCTAATCTTTCAGTCATTAACTTGCTTCCTTTGGCAAAAATATCTGACAGCCATTTAAAACTTGGGGCTTCTGGCTAGGAAAACAGCAGCAAATGACACACTTTTCTTCAAAATAAAGGCCTGAATTGAAAGGCTTGTGTCTCATCTAGAAAGCACACTGTGGCTTGTCCTTAATACCATAAGTTAGGTGACATTAAACATCAAGCCTGAGGGTAGCCTACCTTTGTATTGAGATTGTCTGTGCAATTTTTGTGTATGCATTCAGCCTGACAGAATCTGATTCATTCAAATCTTTATTTTCTAATCACTTTAAGCTACTAAATAAATAGTTTCACGTGTTGTTGCACAACAGCTTAAACCAACTCAAGTCAACACTGCCATGGTTCCACCTTCTCCCTTCCCTCCATGTGATGCAGTATTGTGGTCTCTTTCCAGGGCACCTTTATAATCCGTGCACAGCTTGTTCAGGGAGCTGACTAACAGGATGTGCACTGTGCTTTCTGTTTGTTCCAAGGCAGCTTCACTGGGTCAGTGTAGAGCCAGCATGCATGTGATGGACAGGCTGATGATTTAGGCTGTGGTAAGGTTGGCATACATTATCATGGTTGTTTTGGGCATGCATGAATGGCTAAGCTGATCTAATAGCTTGCTGCTGCTGGGAGGAAGGAAGGAATGGTAATTCTCTTCCCCTGCCTCCCAACTAGATAAAAACTTCGCTATGTTCTCTTCCTGATTTCCTCATCAGTTCTGGAGTCAGTCTGATGGTGTGTTTTGTTGATAAATTTGCTAAAAAGGCAGAAAAACCCCTTAAGATGTTAAGCGTGTGGCTCTATGTTAGCAGGGTTTACCATATATTCAGACTAATTCCATAGGCAGTATAAAACCAGAGAAGAAAAGGTGTTAACAGGATTGTAGCTCTGAGTGAGAGTAAACTAGTTGGTAGAGTGCACTCAAAAAGTGTATCTGAGCTTGACTATGGCTGGTCAGATCAGTGACATTTGTCATGCAAGTGAAAAGATCTTTTAAGAAACGTGAGCAAAATCCATGAGTTACTGTGAAACCAAATCTCAAGGCAGTAGTGTCACACAACATCATTAGATGGGACTGCTTGCTGCTCCAGAAAAGTCACTGAGGCCTTTGAAGGAGAAATGTGATTTAGGTCCCTGCTTTTTCCTGTTTGACTTATTTACTTTGAAGTTGTGCAATCCAGTATGTAATGAATTTCTGGCATCTCAAGGCTGAGCCTTGCATGATGGAGAAAAGGCAAGACATGATTCTAGAATGGGTAACTTGGCCTTGCATCATGTATGTTGAAACAGATTTAGCATTTTATCTGTGTATTTGTTATGTTCAAGGTGTCCTGTTGTTTGTAGCTTAGGTCCTTTTCCTCTTGACTAGACATTCATGCCAGCAGTTGCAGGATGTGGAGATGCCAGTCCATCTTGCCTTGTAGGCTTTGTTAGCAAAGTGGAATCATGCTGTGTGTGTGTGACCTGCCTTCAGGGAAATGTTAATATAGATACTGTTGTACTGTTGCAGGAGAGACATGATTTTTGGCTCTGGTAAAGCAGAGAAGTTGTCATAAGAATGACCCCCAGATCTTATGCTTATTTGCATATTGTTTTGTACAATGGAACAATGATTTTAATTGTTTTTGGATTGCTTTTTGGTTTATAGATATTTCCCACTTCCTTCTAATAAACAGTACAAGTATTTTAAATGCTCTTTAAAAAAAAAGAAGTCTTTAAAAGTTGGGACATATTAAAGTAAAAAGAACTAGTATGGTTTTGTTTAAAATGGTGTTCAAAATGCTGATAGAAGGACTTACGCCTCTTTTTAAAGACTGAGAAAGCACCATGACTGTTTGATGAAATTTCTCATCTCCCACTAACACCTACATCAAAAAACTTTGATCTACTAGAAAAATACCAGGCAAGTTTCATAACAAAGATATCCTTGAATCAGATTTGCATGGTTGGCCTGTTCACACAGAGAGAACCCTGATACCAGAGCTGCTGGATTCTGAGAGACTCTGTTCTGCTTCAGCTGCAGAAGTCAAAGGGTCTATGCAAAGGCTCTGCAATCCTTCATCCAAGGGGCTCAGTGTCTCCCATCCATGTGGTCACCAAGGCAGACATTGCTCTTGTGGACAGGGGGATAAATAAGGTAAGCATTTGTATGTGGTGTCTCATAGAAAGCTTTCTTGGGAAATACTGTGGAACAATCCAGAAAATGAATATGTGGGTGGGATTATTAGTGTCTTTATTTTCATTTTCAAGCCATTGTTTTGGGACCACTGCATGTTGTGCGTGTTATGTTGCATTATATGTTCTTTCACTTACATTGTCAAAGAGATGGAGGCACAATGGCTAATGTGCTGACACGAATCTGGAAACAGAGGTCATGACTTCTAATCTCTGAGCTGTAGAGCCACTCAGGTAGAAAAGCCTTTTCAATTGCCTTAGATAAATTATCACTGCACATTACAATTTGTTCTAATGTGAATGCTTTCTGCATTTAGTGATTGAAGTTTGATCACTCAGAAGAGATACAAAGGCTACTATGTGTGACTGTCCATGTTTGTAGAGAAGATTCCCATTCTTGGAAAAACACTTGCTGTTCACAGCAAAGCTCTGCAGTCTGCCTCAAGGTATTATTTTGGTCCATTCAAACCCATGATGTCTATGAGATAGTCACCACTTATGTCTGTTGAATGCTGAAATGGCATTGGGGCTTACAAAACCACTTGATTATACTAAGTTTAAGAGAAGGTGAAGTGTGAATTCACTCTGTTATTAATGAGCGACATCTTTAATTTCTTGAAATACACTATAATGTGTCTCAGACTTGGAAGTGGGAGAAACTAACTTGTGTTAACAATTGGTTATTTTAAATACTGGGGAAAAAATCCACCTACTGCATCATTTAGCATCTGAATTGGTATTCAGAACTAACAATCAGCAGGTTGCTCCTGGGGTATTATTAAAAGTGCCCCTGAAGAAGGCTACTTTTAAGAGGCAAACCCAAAGTATATTTTACCTGTATATTAAGAAGTTCATCTTCCTATTCAGCATAATAAGAAAGAATGGAGTAGAAAAAGAAAGATCATGAGAGGAAACATTTAGGGCAGAAAGTGATTGAGTGTACCTGTAGGTGACAATAGCAATGGACAGAAATATGTGGAGGGGAAATTGGAAGACCAGGAAAGGTTAACAGATTTTGATCAATGAAGGGAGAGTAAATTATAGGCAAATACAGTGCAAAGTGGAGCAAGCAAACAGTATCCAGGACAAACTTAAATGGAGATGAGTCAGAAAAAGCTGACACACCAGAGTATGCCATTGCTGCAATATCAAAGGCAAAATGAGATTCTTGTCTTTCCTTATTTTAGAAGGCAGGCAGTCTTTAAAGAGAAATAAGTAAATCAGGAAAGAGGAAAATGCAGGTTCTAGAATTGCTGCTTTGGCTGTTGCTGTCAATACTCTGAAGCCTTGGTGGCCCTGAGCAGCTTCTCCTGTGGCCTTGGCTCACACCCATGGGCTCAGCCTCTATTTAAACTCAGCCTTCAGCCCATATTCCTCTCAGGCTGGTGGGAGAGCTTCAGCATGGCCATGCCTGTGCCCTGCCTTGCTGTGGGTCCTGCAGAGCAGCACCCTGACCCTTGGGCTGATGTCCTGCCATTGGTCTGATCCTCATGTGCAGAGCAATTTGTTGGTTTGACCTTGTGCCTGTGTTACCATCCTGGCTTTCATGGTGATCTGGGCTGTTGGCTGAGCCTGCCCTGCTCTCTTGCCTTTGGTTGGTGAGAGCCCTGCCCTGTTGGCCATGCTGGAGTGCAGTTGTTCCCTGGCCTGTGGGGAGTGACCAGCCCTTGCTGTGCCTTGACAGTTGCTGTAGTGACTGGAATATGATCGTTTCAGTGAAAATTACCAATTCCTCTTTTATTTATTCTTTCAAAGTATTAAGTTGGCAGAGACAAATTATCCATTTCTATAAGTGAACTGCTTTAATGGCTTTTTATCTTCCCAATAATTCCTTGCATAGTAAAATAAGAATGAAAATCATCTTAATACCTGTGATTTTCTCAAATACTAGCTTTTGCTTAAAATAATCACCCTTTCTAGGTCTACAGTTGTGCTGAAATGAACAGTTTTCTAAGGACATATTGGTGTAATAGCTGGAGGAATCTAATAGTAAATGTTTGGCAAGCAGGAGGCAGTAATTGTACTGTAGCTCTTCCTCTCAGATCAGACTTTGCAAGTGCTGAACTTTATCACAGCTTATCTGATATCTAAACCTGTATTTTTAATATCATTAGAGATTTCAGCTGAAACTGTGTAACAGACATTATTAACTCTATAAGCATAAGTTACACTACTTTGGAGTAACTTTAGATCTGATGTAATTAATTCAAGAGCAGTTCTTGCTGCAAAACAAGAACTTTTCTTGCCAATTCTTCTCTATTCTATTCTTCTATTCTATTCTATTTTCTTCTCTATTCTATTCTTTTAGTAGTGTATGACTTTTCAACAAGGAAGACTTTAGCCTTTGTAAATAACATTGCTTTGCAAAACTTATATTCATATCTGATTTATTTTGTTAGAAAAGCTAGCCATGATACTGCATCCAGCCTTCTTCCTTCCATTTACACTTTATCCATTTTCTAAGGGAAGTGTGCCTATGTGCTTTAAACTAAATGCTTAATAGAATATCTCTTCACTTGATGAGGACATGTTCAGTGTCTTTCCTATTGTTTTTAGTTACACAGTGCAAAAAAAGTTTCCATTCTCCAGAACAGGTTTATCTGTTCAGCTGCTTCTGTCCAAATGATACATCAAACTGTCCTATTAACTACTCTGCATTAAGGTGAAGATAAATGCTAAGGCGATAGCAGAGACAGACTTTTGCTGGGTGTGCAGCTCTGCTTTGCAAAGCCCTCTGTTTGGGAGACTGAGACAGGGAATGAGATTCCAAATACAACAGCTAATATATGCTTTTAAGCATTTGGTTTTTATGTAGATATTGGCTGAATTCTGCTACTTCTGACATTGCAAGTACCACTGCTTCAGTATTTCACTTTGCAATTTTGCTTTCTAGCTCAGTAACTATGGTTTTTGGTAATGGTGGCTTTATCTGTAGTCTGACCTTGGCAATTGATCCTGCCCAGCCTCCATTTTCAGAGGTGCAGTGCATGCCTCAGTTATGTTATCCACACACTGCAGAGATGAGCAATTACTTAAATTTCTTGGCTTTAGCTATGTGCTTACTCATGAAACTAGATGCTTTACTCATCTCCTTGTGAGACATGGGAGGGTGGTTTGAGGAGTTAAATAGAGCTTCAGATCTGACAGAATGTCAGAAATTTAACTAACATTATAAATGGTTTAGTCTTGTGCTGATTTGGTAGGCCTTTAAAAAACCAAGTAACCAAAAACCCAGAAGCCATGCTAATGTACCATATTTTGTTGGCAACAGCCACAGTAGAGAAACAAACCCCAAAGAAGATCCATGTGGAGTGAAGGAGTGAAAATATCAAAACTGGATCTCTTGGTCAGCAGCAATGGATTCATAACTGGATAAACAGAAACTGAGCTGCTTGAACAAAACTTCCTTGCAGAGAAAATGAATGTACCTGTAAAAACAGAAGCCTATTAGTTCTTATACTCTGCAAAAAAACCAAACAAAGAAAGAAATCCACTAACTTGAATACTATTTTGAATAATCAGGTAATGTTTGTTACTGATCTTTGACTACTATAAAGTAAATATAAAATTGTTGCTTATCATTCTTGCATTTCATTTTTGTACTTGACAACAGTATAAGTGGTGATGTCAGCCCATACTCATATGTATGCTAATCACTGTTCTCTCTAAAACAGTAGGAAAGCTTATGTAAAGACAGAACAATTTTGCCAGGTATTTCTGCAAAACCCTGGTGTATTGTTTCAAGGACAGTGTTTCTAGTCAACTTCCACTTTTTAGAGATCAGCAAGTCACTGGGTTTCTAAAAACTTCTTGGCAGGATAAGAAAATCAAGAGATACTTAAGTGTATCTCCAAAATGGGTACTTTATAGGCACATGACTAGGGAAGTAAATTAACTTCAGTTTATTAATAAGTGTCTTTACTGCACAGCTGCTACCAGATTTTAATTTAGAGATAAACGTTAAGTCAGTGTAATTTTGGTGCTAATAAGCAGTTTGTGTACTTTTTCTTGAGTAATAAAAATACAACTCTTTACATGTGATTTTAACTACTTTTAGATACCTCATTCATATGCAGAAAAACCTTGATGTTAAACATTTATTATCAGTGCTGCAACTGCTTATGAAATGATCTCTTTGGCTGTTTAACTAGAAATTTATGAGGAGGCTTTGAAATAGAAGCTGGCACTCAGGATTTCCCCTTTTGAAATTGTTCCGGTGCACTCTGCCTCTGACTGCATGAATTACTGCACTGCACCTTGTGCAGCTTGCGGCCTGAAGAAACACTTCATATGCAAAGGCAAAGCCAGGAGTTTATTGTTAGCCTAATTAAACTCTTGATAGTCTAATCAAAGAGTTATTATTAGCCTAGGAATAAGTATTTCAGAGAGTACTGTTATAGAAAAGGTCTCAGTCATAATACAGTTAAACTTGCTATTCCATGCACCTTTGTATCTACTCCTTTTTTTCCCCTTGCTTTTGTATTCATCCATTTCCCACCCTTCAGTGTCCTAAGGTCAACAGTTGTAGTTTTCCCCAACAAGGAATGGGAAGAAGTGACAGCCTGGCAAGATTTCACATGATGGAAACTGATAGTGATGATGGTGGTTTTTTCTTGTAGCTGATCTTCTCTTGGGGCTGATCCTGTGTTCTAGTGCATGCTTATTCCTTAGTCTTTCTTCATGTGTCTGGAATTCCACGTTACAACTGAATTTCCCAAGAGTAATAAATACTGCATGCATATGTATATTGGATGCTTATTCTTTGGTTTTTTTGTCATATCTCGTTTTACCCAGCTCTGAAACTTGCATGCATTTAAGGACCAGTAATCAACTATTCATGAGCTGAATGTAGTTGAGATCTCTATTAATTTCCTGTTCTTGTACTTTCAAGCCCTTTGTCATCTTGTGCCTGAGCTACTCTATACTACATTGATATTCTAGGGTTGTAAATAGTTTATTCTAGAATGCATAACTACTTGTTATTATGCTCCATTATTCGGAGGAATAGGTTGCAGTTACTGTAACAATAGGTTTTAGACCACACAATTGCAGAAAGCTAAGCTGTAACTAAAACCAGGTGAGCAATAGCACCTCCTGTTTGATCTCCAGGCAGACCAAGACAGGTGCAGACCTCTCCTGAGGTTTGAAAGGATTCATATGAAACCTGTGATCACTGACTGGCAATGGCAATATTATCTTGGTTTTGCTGCAGGCCAGCAGAACCTTGCTGAATATTGTTTTGAGTTCAGCTCAGCCTCTGGCCTGGCAGAGAGCTGCTCCCATGGCAGTAGGAGGCGTGGGCTTCATCCTCCCAGCTCCAGTTTGCTGACTGCTCTGGGGGGGTGCTTTTCTCTAGTTGTCTGGGGGTGGTTGGAGAGAACCAGAATGTAAAGGGAGCTTGATTTCAGTTTTCCCATATATCTCAATAATGGGAGCCCCCCCAACCCCAAAACCTCAAGCTCAAACACAAACCCCTGAGACTCAATATGGAGAGTGCTGGGATAGTTGCATTCTCTAGTGTGAGATACAGAAGACAGTAAAAGTACCTTTTCCCTTAAATTGTGCAGAGAAGAGACAGTCCATAAATAATTTTTGCATCTTCTTGTTTATGCTTTTTGTTTTCTTGACATCTCTATTCTGATCTCTTTATTAATTTAATCTGGACATGCTAGGAGCTTTTTGAAATACAATTGTGATTCTTCTGTGTTTTCCTTTCTTAAGAGCTTGTTTGGAGATGCATGAAAAGGGATCTCAATTTGAGGAAAAATCCTGAATATTTTATTTTTCATATCTCATTAAAAAAATGCTAACCACTCTTGAAGACCTTGGCAATGCTTTTGATACAAAGTTAATTATATCCTTTCTTAATGTGCTGTGAGAAGAGAATAATGCTTTAATGTTTATGGAAGAACTGCAGATACTGTCTGAAAAACTGGTAGTGAGGCAGTTTTCCAAAAATGTTCAACACTACAGCTCGGTGTTTGTAATAGAGTATTATAATAAAGGATAAACTACTTTACAGGATTTTAAACTGTAATTAGCAAGTGTGCTGTTGAGGATTGGGTCAGCTAAATGAGTGAAGTGGGTATTAAAATTCCAGTTGTGCTTACAGGTCAGTGAAAAACTGACTGCCTGCCAACTTCCTTGACTCATCTTAATGCTTCAGAATTAAAATAAAGCAGTTCCTTTATAGATTAACTCTCTGCTCAAAGATTGACGCTAAGGATGAGGTGACTGATGGGAGACTAGACTGGAGTTCTGTGGTGTAAACAGAGAATTGCAGTGTTTCAGGAATAACAAGTTCATATTTCCATAGTTCCGGAAGGAAACTGGCTGATGGATTTGAAGGTATGTCAGGTGGGTTTAGTTGTGATAATGTGCTTCAGGTCATGGGAGCACTGCTTTGATTTATCAATGAAATTTCCTTAACAATTTTCTCCCATCCATTTTCTTTTCTGAGTGGAGGAGTTCAAGGCATTCAGGCATTAATTTTCAATGGCTTTTTTATGCTTGGAAATTACCCAAAATATTGAGGGTTTTGTTTTTGGCCATTTTTTTCTATTGCTCCAACCTTTTCCTGGGTTCTGATTTTGCGATGAAGATGTAAATTTATTGACAGCGATTGTGGAGTTAACTATTGTGACAGAAATTCTCTTGGGAATAAATAAGCATTGAGGCTCTACTCTTGCACAACCTGTAATGTTTTTATTGAGGGTTCTGTACACCAGATTCCTGAAGTTGATGTAGCATGTGCCATCACTAGAACATCTGGGGTTTTTATCAGACTGTTTCCCACTTTTTTAAAAATCCACAAAGTGGCAAGAGCATTTACCCTATCCAAGAAAAGGAAATCTAATCTCCAAGATGTGTGGTGTACCTTTTTCCACAGGAAACAGAGCTACTTTTATGGTATTTGCACATGGCTCTAGATCTCCTTGGAACTGTGGGTTTGTGGGCACAGGGACAAGAGAAGGAGGAAGATGTTTGTGCAAGATGTTGATTTTGACCCCTTACTAAAGACAACTGAAAGAGCAATTAATTAAATATTTATTTTAATGTATCTGATATGATGTACCTTTTCATACCAATATAAAGCATCTGATAAACTCTGATGTTAATCCATCAAAAATCCATTGCTTTTACATTTCATGCAAGGCTCAAATGCTTTAAATGAGACAGTAGTTCCTGACATGCTTCTTAAAGTTCTTGGTACAACATTTGGAAGGAGGTCACTTTATAATTATATACTTAAATGTGGAAAATAGCTAAGCTGTAACTAGCAACAGAATGACGCATGTGGAATAATCTAATACACAGTAAAGAGAGGCAAATTACCGAATTTATGTAGGCTTCAAATTTGAGGGCCTAACCATAAATATGAATTATTACTTAATTTCTTAGATTCTGCATGAGTCTCTTGAACAGAGGTGTCTTGAACAGGGTCAAGACCCTTGAATCAGGGTCTCTTGAACATAAGTGTTCTTAACTGATGTGAGTCCAAACGATGTTAATTCTTGAATAAGCAGTGGTGGAAGTCTTCACTGTTCCTTTTATTGAAATAGGTGAATATCAAAATTCCAAACCCAAGCAAAATCCAACCTCCACCCTGGACCAAAAGAAATCACAAACCTAATCATGCCCCTAGTAAGGTATGGCCTGAAAAATATATGAAATCTAGTCTGGAGAAAGTACATGTTGTTTCCTAGAAAGGGTGTATAGATAGCTCAAGGTGTCACAATTCAGTTGTTACTTAGGTGAAATCTATATTGAATTTGAGAAGAAGCTCTGATTTGAAATACTGAGTTCTACCAACTCAGATTGTACATAGCAAAAATATAAACACTACTAAGTGGTGTTCCTGATATTTGTTGGTCTGGATGGGTATGAAGTGGAGATTTGTGCCCAGGTCTCTCTTCCTTTTTCAGTTCCTGCAGAGCTTGACTGTGGAACCTGTAATATTCATGAACCTTTTCCAGAGAGTTTGCTTTATATTGGTACCTCTCCACATAGGTAAGTGCATCCAAGTGAGAGAAGTCAGCTAGGGAGTAAAATCCTTAAGCAATGCAAATTAATTCCCCTTTGCTTTATTACTTGTCCTGTAAATAAAACAGAGAAGCTGCCCATTAGTCAGTGGCAGTTTACTGTGGGTGTCCCTAGCACTGCACAGAAGCAATGTAAATTCAGCTGCAGAATGCTCTGTGGTGTGAATCATGCACCAGGGCTCAGCACCACTGTTCACTGAAGGTCATCATCCATCTCTCATTCTAAAACATTATTTCAGCAGTGACCATAAGGACAGGATATTGAATGTAGGCTGGAAATTCTTTTAAATTAATTTAGAAAAGCTAAAGAAATAATTAAAAATGAATTCATACAGAGCTGGAAAATAAACCTTTGAAAATGCTTTAGCTATGTTGTAGTGATGAATAAGTGGTAATTAAAATGGTTCATTATACCTGTCTCCCAACTGCTTTAGTGGTAAATAAATGTTTTCTAGTGTTGCTGAATCGGTACTGGATCAGGAATGTCTAAAGCAATCACAGTTACCTGAACTGACTGCTAACTATGACGTTCATGCTCTGCACTTGGGAAAACCTGAACAGTTAAATTTTCAATATAATTATTAGTCAATGTCAAGGTGCAAGTTTCCTTTTGGTAATAGAACAGTAACTTTTTTCATTTTGTAAATTACTCTGTTGAAGGGAAGATACTTACTCTTTGTTCAAACAATTAAGCAGAAAAATCAAGCTCATATTTTGTAATATATAGTATTACTATTGATCTTGGCCAGAATTCCTTGCAGGTTGAAGGGCATTAGTCTGTGACTCTGAGTTGGTCTAATGCCATTGTTGGTGCTGTAAATGAATGTATGCTGGCTGTTTTTAAACTTAGTTATTCTTAAGAGTTTTAGTTGCATTGTCACTTAATTTTGCATGGAACTGGGTTGACAGCCCAAATGATGACAGAAATTACTTTGGTTGTAAGTGGGTGACAGATTTGTCTGAGGGCACCTTCTGTTGCAAAATGGGAAGCAAATACAGAAATAATCATCTGCAGCTTGTTAGATGGATTTATATTTATTTGTATATTAACTTCTTAAATAGGTGCTAGAAAATAAATGTCTACTTAAGAAAACTTAAAAAATGCATGTAATTCAGATACAGTACATAGAACATTGGAGAAGAAGGCAAGAGTGGGATTATAGGGAGACTCACATGAGTCATTAGTGAAGACTAAATTCTTCCTGACTGTATGGGCTGTGAAGAATGTGGATTTTGACTATTCCCTCCTAGGTCCTCCTTTTTTCTTCTCATTTCAAATCGTAGTTAACTGTTAGTATAGCAAGACAGGAAGTGTTCTCATTTTGCATAATTTGATTTCTCATGTTCTGCATGGAGACAAACCATCTTCCAGATTTCTGAAACTGGGAGCCAGGCTCTTCAGCATTGTATAAAATGAGGCTTTGAGTCAAAGGTTTTGTGGTTTAGGTCAATATTGTTGAAGTTTTTTTTGTCTTTTGGGCCATTTTCTGTTTCTGACTGGGAATTTGGAGATGTGGGTTTTGTTTGGTTTTGATTTTTTTTTACTAGAGCTCGTGTTTCCTATGGAAACATTTATTTTCCAGAAGAGCAGCCTTTTGAGAAACTTCTGGTATTTTCTTTCTGTTATGAAGTGAGAAGGGTAGGTAGATACTGAGAAAGCTAGGGAGAAGAAAATGAACCAAAAGGAAAATGAAGTTGATTAGCTCATAATGAAAAGATGTTAGGGAGTTTGAAAGAAATGCATCTGAAGTAAACAAAACAAAAAGATGTTTGAGTGGGAGGTGAGATGCTTGAAGAAGGGTGGATAGGTTTTGAGGTTGTAAATCTTGAGAGGGAGGAGTTATTTCATCCAGATCTGCAAAAAAGGTACAAGTGCTTGGAATAAAAGAAATAAAGAAGATAGAAAGGGCTTTTGGCAGGTAGTGCTGACTGTCTGCATTGTGAAAGAATATTGCCTCTTGGCTTTTGCTTTTGGGCAATTCAGCTGTGGATGTGCCCAGATGAAACATTCTAACTGAACGGTGTTCAGTGGCAGAAATCTCTTCCTCTCCTCCAATTGCCTGTGCTCAGTGGGTTTCATGTGCTCTTAATGTTCACAAATGTCACAGAGACACACGTGAGTTGTTTGGAACTGAATAAACGATAAATTCCTGGGAGAGCACATTATCCTACCAGCTTCTTTGTGTCCAGANCATATGAATACCCTCAGAGTATATTTAATTTGGGAGATGAACAGTTTTCAGCCAAGTGAATGGGTGGCACATGTTTGCTGCTTGTACTGAGGCTGGAGTGGCAGAATGTGTTGTCTTGGAAAGGAAAAACTTTTATTGTTTAATTGTGTTTATCTCTTTTTATCCTTATTCATAATGAAACTGATGAAAGTAGAAAAGAACAGAGGCACTTGTATGGCATTGCCAGGAAGCAGGTGTCCCTACTTGGTTATTTATAGACCACAAGAATGCATCTCATGGAAATGGGCTGTGAATGGCCAGTGACCCATCTGTTTTATCTGCTGGGTATTGGGACTGATTGTGTGGAAACTGACAGTTTTTAGCTATGAAATTTGTGATGAGATCTGTCCTTCTGAACAAACCATTAGATGACTGGCTTTCTGCTATCCTCTTAGTTCTGAAAATTAGTTGCATGTGGTTTAGGTTTTTTAAACAGGAGGCTGTTGCTCTAGACCTTTCCTCATTCCTGCTGAGCAGATTTCTTCTGGCCCTGAATGCAGCATTCTGGATTGTAGTTATTTGGTACAACTGATTTACTGATTTTGCCTCTTTCTTCATTACAAGTCTAGTGCTTTTTGTGTTCACTCATTGTCCCTTTCAGTTTCAGATTAGCTGGAAGAAATGTCATTACCTGCTTCCCAATACTTTTTCCCCCTCTCTGCATTAATCTGAGCTTGTGTCCCAGAATTGTGGCTGTCACTGAGAATATGTGAGCTCTGAATGCTTGCTTAGAAATATCCATTTTTTAGGATCTAGGTCAAAAGCTGATTCAAACGTAATAATTTATAGTAATGAAACTAGAACAAAGCAATCAAACAAAAACCCTAAATGCAGCTTTTCAAGTATGGAGAGAGGTGAATAATCTATTACAAACAGAATAGCCAGCACCTCATGAGTTGAGAACAAATTACTGTTCTTTACCATATGAATTTGTACAGACCTTCTCAAGCAGCTTTAAGCACTGGTAGTTCCTTATGGCTTGGTCTTGCCCTTCAATTTGTGCACAATTGTGTGTGACATCTACAAATACTGTTACAGCTTTTAAAGAGCAGAAATGAACATGGCAAAGAGAAACCTCCTTCAGTGTTCAGTGGTCTATTATAGTGTCACTATGTAAAAGGAAAATCTGCTCATTGGTAGATGAATTTCTTGTGATTATGCATCACAGCAATTAAAAATATTCACATGTGTTGTAAGTGTCCATGGTAATCTTATAAATAAACCAATCTTGTGCCCCCTCTGTAATGATGAGGCTATTGCATCTTGGAGTTGCTGATATTATTAGGTGTCTATTAAAAGTATATATGCTGATTAAAATAAAATGTTGAATTTCTTTTCCCATTGCTTACTTGCTTCAAAATTTGTACTTGGTATGGTGACGTTGCTCTGATGTTTTAAAGTGGAGCTCAATATCTATTGAAATTCTGTACAAATTATGCCTTCTCTCCCTGGGACACAAGATCTGTCATATTAATTTGAACTGAATTTATTGGGGAGTATTTTTATGATTTAAACTAAGTTCCTTGTACAACTAATACTTTTTAAAGTGCAATTTTGCTTATTCATGCTCACTGATATCAGAGGTAGTGGTTAACATTCCCAACAATGTCCTGATGGAGAAAGGTTTTTAATAGTCAGTGCATAGAGATTGCCCTCCCGGGTGGTAAGGCTTGTAAGATAAATGCTATGGTGAACTTTTAGTGGTCAACAGCAATTAATCCTCTCTCTGATCTCCTCAAAATACTTAATGAGGAAGGCAGAGGAACCTTCTCTGGAGGTGCTGAGATCCTACAGGCTCAGCACTTTTCTTGAGAAGTCAGGACAATAAAAGGGGTTCATAAAGAAAAAAGTTTTTAATGTGTTCTACTTATGAGTAGAACTGGGACATACTTTTTTCCTGGCCACTTATTTATTCAGTAGATACAGATTTGGGTCAGCCAAAGGTATTATATTGCTATT
The DNA here is from genome assembly GCA_013396875.1 of Vireo altiloquus. Taxonomy (NCBI): domain Eukaryota; kingdom Metazoa; phylum Chordata; class Aves; order Passeriformes; family Vireonidae; genus Vireo; species Vireo altiloquus. Next base: position 570,577 of record VZRF01001342.1, read on the forward strand.
TAATCCTATTTAAATTGTCCAGTTGTTACATAAAAAATTTTGACCTGATGTTTTTGAAACAATGTTATTTTGCTTAGAAAGACGTTTAAAGGTTAATATCCCAGCATTTCCTTCAGAGTCAATTTTTGGTTTAAAGTGTACAAAATTGTTTTCCTATCTTGCATTAACCACTGAACTGAAAATATCCTTCATTTACACAGTGATATTTGCAGTGCTTCTTTTGGGGGAAGCTACAAACAATTCAAAGCTTCAAAGTAAATCTGCTTTAATGTGTTTAAAAACATGCAAGATATTCCTTGATGGGAAATAGAACACTTCTATATTATTATGTAATATTATGTAAGGATAAAGAAGCTGAGGAAAAAGGAGACTGACTCATCACCAAGAAAGCTGACAGAAAAACATTTGCTCCTTTTCTCCATCACAGGAGTTTTGTGGATAACTGTATTAAGAGATTGTGAGATGCTGAAATACAAGTGGGGAACATATCTCTAGTCAGAGAAAATTCCACACATTAATTTTTTCTTTTCCGTCCTGCCTTTTGCACAGAGATCGCTTTGCTTCTCTCAGCCATAAATGCTAAATGTTTTTGTAAAGGCAGGGTGAATTTGGTTCACACTGATTGCACGTACAGAAATGCTCATCTGCTGGAAGAAAAGGATGTGATGTGGAAGAGTTAGGAGTTATAGCCAGGTTATGTTCTGGGCATGTGCTGCAGCATCTTTCCACTTAGTGCCTTTTCACCTATTTAAAGTGATGGCAATTTTCAGGACTGAGGTGCAAACTTAAACCCACTGAAGTTAATCCATGGTCCCAGTGCTGAAGCAGTGGGATAAAAGTGGTTGGTAAAAAGTTTTGTCCATTTGCCTTGCTGTATAAAGACTTGGTTCATCACAAGTGATGGCACTAACACTTAAGAAGATGTGAATAAGCTGAAGCCTGTTTTTCAATGAGAGTCATCCTTCTTTGGCTATGCTCTTCGGTTTCTTTTCAAGCATTTTTTTCAAAATCCCATAAGGGAAAAATCACATGAATCAAAAACTTATATAGGAGAATGAAAATACAAACTCAGGTATGACTTTGGGAATGGCAGCCAAAACCTGAACAGTCTTATTTGAGCTCTGTGTGTAGAGGAGAGGGATATTCTCTCTCTATCTGTTTTCTATCTCTTGTTTTTATTTCCCCTCAGAAATTTGCAGGCAGGCTATGACAGTGATGTAGTTGTAAACTTTTAAAGGAAAAGAACATACAGCTCTACTTACAAACTTGGAATGCTCTTAAGTAGATGACAAAGGTCAGAGAATATGCCCACAGCCTTCACAAACTCATTAGAAAAGCATAAGGAGAAATCAAGCAATCCCAGTGCTGCATTTGACAAAGCAAAACACTTTGAAACTCCAGGCAGTTAACTAAAATTTGGTCTCTACTCAGAAAGGGTTTGAGATGTAGTTTTTTACCAGGGTGAGGGGAGGAGGGAGGCATCATGTGTTGTTTGTTTTGCTTGTGTGTGTACTTCAGAGTACTTGAAGGCAGTTCATGTGCACACATGCTGTGACTGCATGGCTGTTATGTTCTGTAAATGTTGCCATGCCCCAGATTAGTTTGGTAAAGACCTAAATAAGGGGATTTCTTCAGTGCTATCTATGCTCTGCCTAATTTCTGTTTGCTACTTACTGTGACTGTCTCTGAAGGGTTAAATGTGCTATTCTTAGCTCTGGCTGTTTCTTTACCTGCTTGTTTCACCTCTGATGCAATGCAGTGCTGGAACTGCAATGCATTGTCAGTTTACATCACATTACACCAGTAACAATTTTTAAATCAGCACGAGGTAACGTGATTTCCTGTGGTTAGATGCCTACTAAGTAATCAAGGCTGCATGCTAATGACTCAAGAGTAGTTACAGATCATACCTTGACAAAGTAATTTGATGTGGACACTATGTGGATAGATTCTCAAATAGTTTTTGTGTAAACAATATAAATATAGCTGTGCACTGGAAATCTTCAACCCAGTTTTGAATATCGTTTCCATGCAGAACCAAACTAAAATAACTTGCTCATGCTTAATGTACCTTTGGATTTTTTCATGTAGGATAGACTTTATTTTTCAAAATAATGCAGTTGACTAGAATAATCTGTTTGCCTTGATGTTCTATCCAACTGGTTCTCTCTGAATATTAGCACAAATGAGGGGAATTTTTCTATATAGTGGCTAGAATTTTGCTCTGAGGACAAATATGCCCCAATCATATGTTTGGTATCATTCTGAACTTACTTTTTTGACAGTTGGACAGAACCACAGAGATTTTTTTCCCTCAGCTCATGCAACAGGACTTCTAACGAAGTGTCTAGCCACAAAACATTATAGATGAGTGTTCTAGATCCAACTGAGAAACTGCAGTACAGTTGCAGGCCTAGATTTCAAACTTAGCCTGAGACAATGTTAAGTGTTTGATTTGAGCGCAATTTAAGATTTCAATGAATCATTTCACTGCTGCCTACAGAAGTGTAAGAGACTCGAAGAGTGGCATTTACACCACATAGGAACAGAGGAATTCTCGCTGTGTGGAATTAGTACCAATGAATCTATAAGCAACCTGTACGGAAGACAATTTTAATGAGCTTAGTCATCGTTGTGCTGCAGTAGGAAGGCATGGTAACTGCTGAAATAGCTGACTGGAGCTTCTAAGTTTACCTTTCCTGTGGAACAAGGTGCAGCGTGCAGTTGCTCTGCGCTTATGCAAGACTGCTCTTCTTGGGTGTCATGCAGCATTTGTTAAGTAATTGCCGTGCAAGGCAATGTATGGAGCTGCTTTTTGTCCCCTTGAGTAGTTTTAATGTCCTTTCACTTTTAGACCATCTTTCCATCCATTTTAGGGAGTGGATTATATCCTGCTGTTCCCTTTCCTTTTCTCAGAGGGAGGTCGAACGCTGGGATGCTGTTCAGCTTGATAAGAGTAGTTAGAGAGGAATTTTGGGATTTAGCCAGAGCTTTAACTTTTCAGAAGCTCTTGTGAATGAAGTAAATTATTCTGAGCATATGACACCTCAAGAGCAGCATTTTATACGGTGACGTACTCGATGCTAAGAATAGCCATGATTTCATATGGTTAGATTAACAATCATGTGCTCCAAAGGTGATGTGTGTACAGTCCTTCAGTGTGCATGTCCTTCTGGAGGATGTGTTGGGTTCTCTTCATTCTCTGTAGTCTCTGGAATGTATCTATGTGTGACACTTGTTAGTGTGTTTATTTAGCTGCTGCAGGGCATGGTCTGAGGCATGGCTATGTAGGTTAAGTCTGCATCTTGGTGTAAGTGAACAACTGTCATATCAGACCTTATTTTAAATGGTAAATCAGATTGTAATGACCTGTGCCCTTTTCTGCAGGAATGCACAAAAAGTAATTTCAATATAAGGAATATAAGGGAAACAGTTCTTTTCTGCAGTAATCCCCTTGGTGCAGTTTATTAGTAAGATATCTGCTGGGTGTACAGACTATTAATCATTTCGCTTTCAAAGAAATTTATTACCTTTCTACTCTTTCTTTTAGAAATTGAATGCTTCATACTATAATGTTTATAACTTGAGTTAGAATTTTGACTTAATGTTCTGTCCTATTTTATAAGCTAGTGCCTTTAGTGGATCTGTATATAAAAGCAAAGGCTCTAGATCTGTGCTGATTTATCAGATCTAGTGTGTGTTTATTCCTCACATTTATAATATTAACCTATTTGGAAAACAATCTGAGAAAATACTATTCACTTATCCCTAGAAACTGAGCTTTATTCCTGCCTATGCTTTCCTCTCTCAGCAGTCTAAGTGCCTTAATTGATCATCTTGATATGAGGTTTAACTCAGCAGTTAATTGAACTTCAGGGAGCAAAATACACTTTTGTTTACTAAAGTCTGCTAGTGAAGACATTGGACCTGCCAATGCTCCACACAGACAAAACACAGGCACAGATCATGATGAGAAACAGATTATCTCAAAGCTTCTAAGAGAAACATGAAAGCTTAACATGTGTTAAAAGTACCAAACCTTCATGGACCTAGTCTGGTTGGTTGGATAAAAGAAAAGTTATCAGAAGAAAAATTATCAAAATTATCCAGAAATCTTCCCTGATGGGATGGGGTATGTTTAGAGTATATATGTTATGCTGTGTGCATGACAAGATGTATTTTGAGATAGAGGAGTTTTGTATATAGATAATTTGGGTGATCTCTTAAGGAATAGCAGTCTTTGTCATTAAAAGGATAGCTGCATGTTCTTTTTATTTTCTTCAGAATGTGTCCCACTAAGATTCTTGGGGGGTGTTTCTTTTGGGGGTTTNTACTAGAGCTCGTGTTTCCTATGGAAACATTTATTTTCCAGAAGAGCAGCCTTTTGAGAAACTTCTGGTATTTTCTTTCTGTTATGAAGTGAGAAGGGTAGGTAGATACTGAGAAAGCTAGGGAGAAGAAAATGAACCAAAAGGAAAATGAAGTTGATTAGCTCATAATGAAAAGATGTTAGGGAGTTTGAAAGAAATGCATCTGAAGTAAACAAAACAAAAAGATGTTTGAGTGGGAGGTGAGATGCTTGAAGAAGGGTGGATAGGTTTTGAGGTTGTAAATCTTGAGAGGGAGGAGTTATTTCATCCAGATCTGCAAAAAAGGTACAAGTGCTTGGAATAAAAGAAATAAAGAAGATAGAAAGGGCTTTTGGCAGGTAGTGCTGACTGTCTGCATTGTGAAAGAATATTGCCTCTTGGCTTTTGCTTTTGGGCAATTCAGCTGTGGATGTGCCCAGATGAAACATTCTAACTGAACGGTGTTCAGTGGCAGAAATCTCTTCCTCTCCTCCAATTGCCTGTGCTCAGTGGGTTTCATGTGCTCTTAATGTTCACAAATGTCACAGAGACACACGTGAGTTGTTTGGAACTGAATAAACGATAAATTCCTGGGAGAGCACATTATCCTACCAGCTTCTTTGTGTCCAGAAGAGAAGGCCACAGTTGCCTTTGGGAGGTCCACCAGAAATTATCTTTTTACGCGAAACGGTGGCTCCTATGGNCTCTGTCCTCCTGTAGTTGCTCCAGTAGTACTGAACTGGAAGTGGCAGTGTAAGTGATGATGGTGATGTTTTAATGACTCTAAATGGGGAAGAACTGGCTATGATAAATGTCAAAACTTTCAGGATTGTCAGCATTGGGGAATTTTGCCTTTTTCAAGGTGGTGTTTGTCAGGGCACAGAACTTGAGTGAAACAGATGTTCTAGATGAGCTAAGATGAACATCTAAATGTCCTTATGCAGCTGTGCCTGCTGATGACTGGTGGAGCTGATAAAGGTTTGCAGAAGGTAAGGTACCAACAGAATGCTTGTAACTGATAGGAAGACATTTTCAAAATAATGAAGGGTTAAAATGAACTGCTTAAACCCCACTCCATGCCTCCTGTCTGAAAACTGAGCCAATTCTTAGTTCAGAACATTAAGGTGTCCCTGTCCCATCCCCAAAATGAGATTACTGAAAAAAAATCACCCCTTTCAACCTTATGGTTGAACTTGCTCTTGGGGCAAACAGCCAGTCTAGGAATTAGTGTTATTAAAAAGAATTTTGTTCAACTGGGTAAGAATGAAAGCTGAAAATTCTGCAAAGAGTAAACACAGAGTCTATTTCTCATTTTGGTTTTGAACCTTGATGTTTGGGATGAACAGCTCTTTCACCTGACTTCAAGGATGAATGTTGATAACCAGCAGAGATGAAAAGTCACTTGGTAAAAAATATGATGTTTAAGGTTTTCAGGCTTGCATCACAGAAAACCTGGAACCATGAAACAAATCTGTGAGCTAGGACAACAGTGAGATCACTAAGATTAAGTGGTTATTAATTTAATACTTGAGGTGAATATAAACCCTGTGTGTTTTGAAGTTTTAAAAAGAATATAGATGTTATGTTCAGTATCTGCTCCTTGGGATACTGCATAAGAAAATGCTGTTTGTCCTGCAAATACTAACATTTCTTTGGATTTTGATAGGAGAGTCTATGTAAAGGTGAAGGCAATACAAGGTAAACACAGATGGAGTAGCTCCTGAACCCTTGTCCAGTGTTGTGTACCTTGGAACAGGGCATTGTTCCCCACTCAGCAAGGCAGCCTAAAAAGAAAGTCTTCTCTTTTTGGTTATCTTCCATCATTTTAGCTTTCTGGCTAAAATCAAGAAAGCAAGAAATCTGTCTGATCTTTGCAGATGAAAGATAAGATCTGGCAGGCTTTAAACTAGAGAAATATTCTTGTTCCTACATATATCACAGTTATTTTGGAATCTGTGTGATGGAAAGGACTGGTGGGAACAGAAATAGTTGTGTGAGGGTAGATAGCATACAGCCGTCTGCTGAGTGAGATTGCAGTTAATTGGCTTATAAAAATTAAGCAATTGTATATTAATTCCATAAAGTGGCTCTAGGACTGGTTTTTTTCAATAAGTTGGTGAAATACCTTCAGTTGTTTATATTTTTTTAATGATTCTTGTATATAATTGTTGCTTAAAAAACCCCAGCCCTCCATGTGTTTGAATGTTGCTGAATGTTTGTACAGTATGTAGATGGTCAGGTAGAACAAAACAGTATATTTCTAGTTCAAAATATATACTTGAGCATATACTTGATTATCTCATAAGTTTCAGAAGTTTAATACTTGTGTTGATATATCAGATCTTATTTAGCAGATGGTATTTAAAAAAGTAGTTGATCTCAATGCAAAGAATGTCATTAATGTAAGTATAGATTTAATTTGTCTCTGTTTAAGTTGCTCTAATGAAGTCATTTATGAAGTCATTCCAGTAAATCATAGAAGGCTCTTTATTTGGAAAAAAAATACTTTTTTCTTTTTATATTTTTTAATGACTATTATAAAGCTTATCAGAGAGGATGCACCTATGTGCATAAAAATTTAAAATGCATTTAGACATCTATGTTCAAATAGCAAAACAACACAAATCTTTGTGCAAGTTACTTTTGTCATTGAATGTGGATGGAACCTTCTTGAGTCTTGACCCAGCTTGGAAAGATCAGGGAGCAGCAAGTCTGCAGTCAGCATCCTCCTCCCAGGTGTAAGTGAGGCTCCCACCTATACAATCCTCTTAATCTCAGCCTCTGAGCTCAAACTCTTCCTCAAAGCAATTTTGAATATATTGTGTCACCTGGAGAACTAGGAACTTCCCACTCATTGCCCTCTCTATGCAGGATTCATACAGGAATTATTTTCTTTTGTCCCATTAGGACAGAAGGGAAGGATAGGATTCCTGACAGTAACTTTTTTTGGGAAAGGTCTGTTTAAACCTGTATCTGTTGACTGCAAAGAAACCACCACAAACAAAAGGCATGTCTCCTCCTAAGGATTAATTCCATGAGTAACCTTACAAGTAGATGAGAGGAGATATTCTTGTGTTTCTAGCAACCTGAAAAAATTCCTTGAATCCTTCCTTCTTCCATCCAGTTTGACCTCCCCTCCCATAAGAAGCAGAAGCAGTTATTTTAGGTTTCAGAGCTGCCCATGAGTCAGAAAAGAGTTTAGAGGTAGATGAAATAGCATTTGATTTTCTTGGGGAGGCATTTCAGAACTATGGTAATTGATTTGGATATCAATTCCTAGAAATGTGGTCATCTGGGTAAGCTATCCTGCATTTTAGGTAGGAGACAAATGTTTTAATATGTTATTTTATTTAAAAAGCCCCTTTGTCTTGCCCTTTGTTTCCACCAGTGAGATTAAGTCAAGGTTTGCAAATACAATCGAAGGAACCTAATTAGATCTGCTAATAATCACAATTGTGATTATTATCACTGCAGCCTGGAATTCTCCTTGGGCTGGGAAAAGCAAGAGACATTTTTTCTTTCTACAGAAAGAAAAAAATGGGATTCCTTTGGAGCAAGAGCAGACAAAATGCAGGACCTAGAAGCTCCCTGATAATTGCACTTTAAAGAAATTAACTCCATGCTCAAGTGGCTCAATAGCATTCCTGTATATGAACAAAAGCCATGTAGCCTGTATGGCAGAAATAGGTGACAGAAGGCTCTGACTCATCATGTGGAACTGTAATTTAAGTTCAAGGGGGATTTTTCTATCTTGGATCTATTCCTACTGGCTCAGATGTCTCATAAGCCTTTAGCACCTAGTTTTAATAGAGCCAATGCCTACAATCGGGAGATGGGTTGGATGCAGGGAGCAAAATACTACTCGTCTTAAAAATATCTTCCAGCGAGAGCTGAGGTAACTTTGCACTGATAAGAAGCTTCCACTGACCTTTACTAAATTTGATTTTCTAGATTTAGAAAAGTCTCAACTCCCTAAGAATTTGCTTAGTGAAGCACAGAGAAGCAGATGCAGTGTAGGCATCTTGGTGCTTCCCACTCAGTACAACTTTCTTTTAGCAAACAAGTTCTGCCAATGAACAATGTGTGAGGGGTCACTGCTGGCTCTTATCAGTCAAAAGTAGTAATTTTTTTCATGTTATAGAAAATTTTATATGAAATAATATTCCATGAAAGTTTGTTTTAAAAGTAATACTAATATTGGTAAAGACAAGTAGCTCACCCATCTTCAAAATTCATAAGGTATTTTTCTAATTATTATTTTCAAACTTAACAGGTCTGTCCAGCCCATTGAATACCTAATAAATGAATATGTTTTATCAAAAGATCAAAATTGTGGCAATCTTTAACTTATTTGAAAATATACATCAGCTGTATACACAGGGGTCTTTTTAGATATATAAAATCTATATAGAGGTAGATCACCTCCAATGCAAGGCCACAGAGGATGTTCCATGTGAGGTAAGAGCTGTCATTATACACTTCCAAAATCTGAGCATCCTTTAGGCAGACTAACACTAGGTAGTGACTGCTTGTCTGGGAGGCTCATCATGCTGTCCATAATAGATACGTGAGGCAGATTGTATGGCTTAGGGCGACTGAAGAGGAGGCTTCAAATGGTATTTTAAAAAATCCTGTTTTTTTAAAGGCTTACCACTTTAGTTACTGAATTCAGTGAGGATTAGGAGATCATATTTTGGCCCTAAGTAAATAATGGCAATTTTTGACTGTTCTTTACTGCTGTAGGCACTAATTAATAAGTAAAACTGGCCATGCAGTAGCCAGGTGTTTTCTTGGGTGTTTCTAGAAGATTTTATTAGAAATATACTAATATTTTCCAATTTCTGATGGGAGAGTGCAGCGAGGGAAGAAAAGAAGCAGTCTTAAACTAGTATTTACCTGATTCAGTTCCCTGAAGCCCCGGCCTTGTGTAGGCAGTTCAGTGTGTAATGGGACTGGTACTGATATGGTGTCACAGGACTGCATTTGCTGTGACACAGATCTTTGTTAATAGAGCAGCCTTAATTAAAAAGTACAGAGTTCATTATGAAATTCTGATTTGACTAATTCAGTGATTGCCCAGAAAAAGAATTCCTCTTGGGAATAGAGAACTCTTGCATAGAAGAGTTTGGAAATACATCTGAAGATTAATTTGGTATGGGAAATTGATTACAAAAGAGGCAGAGACACAATCCTGGCAAATCCTGAATAGCTCTGATAATCAGAGGTGAGGTGAAAAGGAGCAATTCTGGCTGAGCTGCCCCTGGGGTGTTCCTTCCTTGCTGGGGGTTGTTTGCAGAGAAGCTGAAGTGCCGTAACAGCCTCAAGCTCCACTTGGTGATGTTGCCTCTCTTTTTTCCATGGCAGCTAGCTCATGTCCTTTGCAAAACTCAGAGTAGCTTAAGGCCATCATTTCATGCATGACTTGGTAAATTGTGCAAGAAGGAGCACTGCCAAATGAGGAGCTATGCCAGTTTTCAATAAGAGGGCCATCTGTGACAAAATGTTTTAGCAAGTTTGAAAACAATTGAGTTCTTTCCCATTTTTACTTTGATTTCATTTAGCATGTAAGTAACTTTTCAGCCTCCCAAGAGTATATTTATGTTACTGTATCCCTGTTTGCTATGCAATAAGTTTTTGTTGAGTCAAGTGGTTTCATTTCAGACCTGATCCTGTGTGGTACTGAAAAATGACTTTGCATCAATGTCACTTTTGTGTCCTGTTGGAGAGATTTGTCAGGGTAGGTGAAATTCAGATATTTTTGGCCGATACGAAGCATATAAATAAATTGTTAGTAGTTACAGCAGTAGTCCCTAAATGTAAAAATAGTTTATTGCTGGAACTAGAAACATTTTTAAATTTGGAAAGAATTCCAAGTGTGTTTCTCTCTCTTAACCTAGCCAGTTACCTGTAATATTACCATTTCGGTTCATGAAACTTGTGCAATGGAGTTTTCATGTTCCAAGGATTATAGAGGAAATCTGCATTTTGTTTGAGAGATCTCTCAAACTGTCCAACTTTTGCAAAGAAGACTACCTCTACTGATAGTAGAGTGGCAATAATATAACATCTAATGTATTAAAGTATTTTTTGACTAATTTTGGTGTAATTTCATGAGAAGAATATTGGTTTTTCAAAGAGCATGATTATACTTAGCTTACTTGACAGTGCACTTTCTAAAAGAGAGAGGAAAATTATAGAGTTGTTTTCTGGAATCGGGAGGTTAAATTTGACTTTTAATTTAGCTGTCTAACATGTCTGAGGTTAAGCATTTTTCAGCTGGTACAGTGAAGCAAATAGAGAGCAAGTTAGTGTCACTCACTGAGGAGTCAGCAACAGAGACAGAAATCTGCCTCGTGCCAGATCACTGGACCCTGCTTTGGAAACATTGCTTGTACCTGATAATTTGGCTCCTTGTTTCTGTTGGCAAGAGCTCTCTGCAACAGGTCGTTTTCAAAAAGAGGAAACCTTTTTGCAATTTAATGTTATTTTAGAAGGAACAGAATAAGAATAAAGTTCCTGACCTTTAAATACCTGTTTATGTAGGAGGCAGGCCTGGTAGGGAAACTCCAGGTGGAAAATACCATCAGAATGCATGATTCCAAACTTCTAGAACTTGTGTTGTAGCTGCTTTTAGAAAAGTGCAGAGCTGCCCATGTGGAGAAGGCAATTATTTAAGGATCAATCTCTTTGCCTTCCAGAATAAATGTTGTCCATGAAAATGTTCAATGCCCCAAGTGCAGGGATGTCAGTGTTTGTTACACTGCTTTTGAAGTAAGTGTTCCCTTACACAAAACTTACAAGGGCTAGACACTTAAATGCAGGTTTTGTTTTCTTGTTTCTGCTGAGTGAAGCTGACTTCTTACCATGTTTGCAGTTCTTTAATTTAAAACTGTGCAAATATACCTAGAGATGGAGTGTGAATGTCTATTAAAGCAGCAGTCTTAATTTTGCAACATTTACCCAATTCTGTAGGCAGTAATCGGCTTGAATTTGGTGAGGCTTTTCGGAAGACTGTGTATGTATTGCCAAGATTAATCCCACTGTGTTTGCACAAACTTTTAATACGCTCTATTTTAATTCTAATTTGTGAATTTGGACTGTTTTATCATGATATTTCACAAAATTTTATGAGAGTAATTAAGGAAAAATATTTGGAAATAATGCCACACTATTTCTAAATTTAGATTAATGAAAATCATATAGCTCTGAAGTTAGAAAATGTGGGTATTTCTTGTATTGGTCTTTCACACCATTAGACTCAGCCAGTGTATTGTACACAGTATATTGTATACCAAGTATTTTCCAAAAAACACCATGTCCCTTTTCATATTTCAAACATATGCTAATGTTAGGCTGCAATTTTTCACCATTGTGAATTTCACTTGCATTTGAGGGTTTTGAATGTTTTTGCTGATGTTCCAGTAAATCTCCTGAATGATAACACTGAAATAACCCTTACACAAGGATGGAACTGCAACCTCATCTCCAGTAACCGTGACAAACATCACTGTAATATTTACAGGGGGAAAATGTGCATCCAGGGTGAAATGCAGAGATGCATTAAAACATCAAACATTAAAAAAAAAAGACAGTTGAAGCTGCTTAATTGCTTTGCTTAGAAAGACTAATGTAATGTCTGAGGAAGTAATCCCTAAATAAGTTAGGAGGTGAGATCTTTCACAGGAGGAAAAAACCCAGGCATAGACCTATTGGGGAATTGAATGATGAGACTGTCAAGAACAGTAAAGCTGATGTGTTGTTAAATGTCTTTGAGAGAGATTTCTTGGTGTTCTGTGTCTTAATGTAGTGAAAAGCAAACTTCAGTGAGTAGACACTTGGCATTATCCTATTTGAACCCAAAAGTTTCCTCTGGTGTAGGAGTGGGGGGTCTGTCACGTGTGACTTTGCCTTACTCTGAAGTATTCAGTGTAGAGACAAACATGGCTGTAAAGGATGGAGCATGGAAGAGGCCATCCCTCTGTGGTACTTAGCTGGTACATTCATTTGTGCAAAACCAAATAAGTTGTGGCAGCTGGAGCAGGATGGTGGAAAGGAAAAAGCAGGAGAGCAGTGGAGTGGAGTGAGGGAGAAGGCACAGTAGTGTGCAGTGGAGGAAGGCATTAGTGGGCCATGGTGTGGGCAGGGAGGCAAGAATCGCTCTAAGGCCAGCTGGGTCCAACACCAGAGCTGTGAGAGGGGAATGGGGGATGGAGAAACAGGCTCAAGGCTTTGAAATGGGGGATGTTGAAAGGAGGATGGAGCAGCAGGGATGAGCAGATGGAGCCAACTTCTACAGAGCTTTTTTTGTGATATTTGGCTATGGTCTGGAGCTCTTAGGGCTGCTTTTAAAGTGCGTAAGCTGCTGCTCCACATTCATTCCCTTGAGCCCCACGGCAGGGATTTCTGGTTGACAGACCCCGCATCAAGGGAAAGGAGAACACTCTAGGGTTTCCCGGGCTACCAACCTTTCGCTGGAGATGTTACTGCGGGGAGAGCGCTCGAGTTTGCCACTCCTGTGCCCCAAACCCGGTGTTCTCGCCGTTCCCCCAGATCTAACACCCCCTCCCCCGATTGCCTGCGTCTGACTCATTTGCTGGTGCTTGTGCAAGCAGAGCGGGGCGGGGGGTGGGGGAGAAGCCTTCAAAGTATCCGCGGCTGGTCTCGCTTTGACAAGGCGGCCGTGAGCTTCGCCCCTGCAAGGGCGGCGGTGCCGGGGGCGGCGGAGCGGAGCGGGCCGGGCGCAGCCCGCAGCGCCGCGCAGGCGGCCCCGGGTGGAGCCCGCCGCACCTCCAGGAGCCCGTGCCGCCAGTCCCCGCCGCTTCCAAGGAACCGAGAGCAGCGCGGGGGGCTCCGTGCTTGCCGTCCTGGGGAACTGCTGCGGCAATATCGCGATTTAAAAAAAAGGGGGGGGGGGGGGAAAAAAAGATGAAGACGTTTAAATGCCTCCTGCCAAAAGTAAAGAGCGAATCTCAGTTGCAATGGCTCTGCTAAAACTTGATCATGCGGGATTTCAAGCGATAAAGCGCTGCTGGGCTGCTATTTACTGCGGTGGGAACAAGTTGCAGGATGAAATCCAGGCGTTAAGGGACCTATTTTCCACTTCATTGTTTGCAAAGGAATCTACTGAAATGACTTTGAGGATCTTTAAACTGGAACTATGTGGAGGGAGAATGCAGTAAGTATCGCCTTTCCGGGGAGCCCGGATCGCGCCCGGCACCGGGGCAGGGGCGCGGAGCTCCGGCTGCCGCGCAGGGCTCTCGGCGGTGCCGGCTCCCACCGACCGGGGCTGCGCTCCGAGTTACCGAGGACCACTTAGGGAATGCCGGCTGCTTTGCCTGGCACGCCAGCGTCCTACATAGAGCTGGGGTTGCTTGAAGAGCTGTCTTCATGCATATTTACTGGGAATTGTGAATGAAAAAACCAGAGCAATCGAGCATTCCGTGGCGGGCTCTGCTAGAGTGTCTCCCTGGGTTTGTTTATGGTAAATTGGGAACGGAGCTGTTCAGTTTCAGGAGCGACAAGAGCTTTATCCCACACCGCTTTAGCTGTGCTCCAGGTTATGCTTGTTTTGAACCTGCCGAGAAAACTCCTGCCCTTGATCCCGTTAATTACTTTGCTTCTAGCTGCTCTTTCCAGGTTGGAGGTCTCTTCCCTTAGAGCTCAAACCCGTCCGTTTCGCTTGGAAGCAAAGGGGCAGTTGGGAGCCTAGGATTTCCCTGACCTGGATAAGATGAGGGCCGTATCCCGGACGGCTGTGGGCTCGCGGAGCTGCTTTTAGCAAAGAGCTGAAATATATTTCTAAGTGAAGGGAGATGGGGGNCTGACTAACGGCTTCTCCTCGTCTCCTCTTCTCCCCTCGCTGTCCCGTCCCGTCCCCCCCTCTCCGTGTCCAGCCCCCCCTTGCCTGTCTCCCTGTCCGCGTAGCTGTCCTCCCGGGATGCGATGTCGCCCGCAGGCTGCGGCGGGGATCACGCGTGCGGCCAGCGGCGCGGAGGCCGCCCC